>MXQC01000021.1:0-135008 GCA_002094185.1 Zhuliangozyma boniae
CTCGAGTCCAACGCCTGTCTCAACTTGTGGCCCTCGACCTGGTTCAAGGCCGCGCCTGAAGGGTCGGACTTAGCGACGTAGAGATCGTACTCGGCGGTGTGGTTGGTAAGGACAGCCTGCAAGTCCAAGTCGGATCCAGCGGCGTCGTTGCTTGTATATGGCGACTTTTCAGCGTCGTAGTGCTTGTTAGAAGGCATGGCGTCGTGGGGGCGGAGAGTAAAAAGAAAAAAGGCAGATGTTGGGAAACTCCTCGCTCTCCAGCAGAAGTGTTTCGTTTTATATCTTATTCCTGTATCATCGGATGAGGTACCAGCTATAGAAGTTCTACCCTGCGATGGCCCGATTTTCTATTTGGGAGAGAGGTTGCTGTTTGCTTAACTTTTTTTCTTAGTTCATTAGAGGGATCAAGAAAAAAATTTGCAACCTTGGTATTCATTTGCCGTACGACCAAGAAAAAAACAGGAGCCAATTAATAGTGGAGTGGAGAGGATAAGAAACATGGCAATGGGCCCGTTTGGCTTTTCGGGGGCCAAAGGGGAGAGAAGAGGGAAGGTGCAATGGGAAGAAGGAAATGGACTGTCTGTATTCTTGCCATGCCGCTTATCTGCATAAATGTAACTACACTTACCACCAACCAGATAACATCATTATACACACCTGCTGATAAGAAACCATCCGTGCATATGTGTCAGCACGTGAGAGTGAAGGCAAAATAGACTATCTTCCACAAACGGTTTTTATTTGCGTGTTGGCACACTGGGAGCCCCACGTCCTCTGCCAAGAAAAATAGTTTTACTCGGCCTCATGGCGAAGACGAGGGGGTGGGTCACCAATAGAGGCTCGGCGTTTTTTCTCATTAAACTCGGTTCCTACACGGCGATTTCACCATTGCTTCCCCACACCTGGACGATACGGGGGGAACGACCCTTTGCAACAATACGCAAGGGACGCTCCACATCGTGGCCCCACATCTCGTCTGCTTCAACCAAAGTCTCTTGCTTTAAAGTCTCTACACTTCCTCCTATGGTCTCTACATCCCTTGCACCAAAGACTCCTCTATGCCATCAATCAAACTGTCGATGTCCTCCACCTTCAACCCACAGCTTAAGCTGATTAACTTGCGATATTTGTACATCTTATCGTCAATACCAAATGACTTGGTGTGGCGCGCTATTGCGGCCACAAGCCGTGTGCGCTCGAGCTGGAGCTTTGTCAACTCGATCGCCTGGTCGAGCCGGTCCTCGTCAATCAAATCGCCGCTGCCATCGTCAGTGGCGGCAGAAACTGGTGCTGCTTCCTTCCCCTGCTCTTCCATCTGCTTCACTTCCTGCTCCTGCACGAGGTTAGCAAGAGTAGCGACCTGCGTTTGTTGGAGCACGCGCAAAAGCTCGGACTCCTTGGCTACAATGGCTCGCTCGCACTCGCTAATGCTAGCGGCAATGAGCGCCTGGCCGGACTCCATCGACTCGATGGTGTCCTTGACCCCAGCCCGCTGCAAGAGGGTGGCGAGACCGCGCAAAGCTGCCGCGTTCTCTTCCTCCTTGGAAGCGAGCAGTTTCTGCATCCCGCTCAACTCTGTTTCTAGCTGTGCAGTTTCAGCACTATAAGTGTCAGCAAGCGAGTTGATCATGCCACTCACCATTGACGACAAGTCCAACATGGCCAACTTAGGCTTCTCCTCGACGTCGTGCACGATCTTGCCCTCGTCGTTCACTTGGGGTGGGTTGGGCTTATGCAATTTCATCGCGGGACCATCTTGTGATGGATGAAGCGGCATCACTGGATGCTGTTCTTTCTCTTGCTGCTGTTGTTGTGTGATTGCTGACGCTGGCTCCGCTTCAGATATCACCGCTAATGGCTGGTAGGTTCCATTGGCAACATGTCCACCAGGAATCACGTGCCCAGACTTGTGCACCGGCGTCGACGTGCCCGTGTGGTCCCCCTTGCTGAAAAAGATATTCTCCTTGTTCTCCAATGCTTCGAGGTGCCGCTTATCTACCCGTGCCACATCCATATCCTCGTCGTCCTCGGCATCGTCTTGGATGGTTGTCCTCTGCGTGTCCGGAGTCTCGGCCTTGTGGTAGCTTGGCTGTATGGGTGTGGCCAAGCCAGGCACTACGGGCGGAGGCATCGATGTCCCCTGGGTGCGATGGTATGTTGTGGCCTGTATTGGGTACTCCAGTGTTGGTTGTTGCTGTTGTTGTTGTTGGGCAAAGTGGACACTTGGCATCCCATAGTTGGGAATCAAACTCAGCTGTACAATCAACCCCACTGCCGTCTCGCGGTCGATATTCTCCAAGTCATCACGTGCGCCGTATTCGAGCAACGTCTTGGCGATGCTGGCGCACTCGGACTTCACGGCAAAGTGCAAGCACGTGTCGCCGCGCACGTCCTGATGGTTCATCGCATTCTGGAGAAGGTTGATCAGCGGGTCCTGGCTCTGGCTCGACAACAGCGTTAACTTGTTGAGTATGTGGCCCAAGTAGTACCGCAACGCCTCCTGGCGCTTCTTGGACTTGGCAAACTTGCACAAGTAGTGCAACGGCGTGCGGCCGTTGGTGTCGGTGATCTTCAAGCACAATTCCAAGTCGTTCAACACCTGCGGGAAAACCTGTAACTCGTAGCAGTTGTTGAAAGAGAGCAAGCGCGACAACGGGTTCAAGCCGAGGTTGTTCACCACCAACGGGTTGGCGCCCTTGGACAACAACAATCGGATCATCTCGTAGTTGCCAATGGATGCAGCCCAGTGCAACGGCGAGTGCTGCTCGTCGTCGATAGGTGCGTTGATATCAAAGTCATCAGGCGGGTAGTGGAGGAAGTACGGCACCTCGCTGTGGTCCTCGCTGAAAAAGCGCAACAACTGGGCGGCATACGAGTTTTCCAGGCTGCTGGGTGAGCTGCTCTCAGGACCAGAAGCACCGCCATTTCCATTTTTGGCGTTCCTATTGTGGTCATTGCTCCCATTTCCCACCTTCTTGTACTCGTCCACCGAGTTGACAGACGTATCGCTATCCTTCTGCTCCTGGTTTCCTGTGGACCAGTTGGTTTCATTGGACAGTTGTGACGACAGCACCTTGCCGTGGAAAACATTCTGTACTGGGATTTGACCACTGCCATAGTACCGCACCTGCAGTAGTTGCTGCTGTTGCTGTGGTAGTTGCTGCTGCTGCTGCATTCTCTGCATCTGGTACTGGTACTCGCTGGAGTATCCGTTGGCGCCATTCATGGGAACGAATTCCGTCTGCGTGTAGGTATTCTGGATCTGTGGCGCCAGGGACTGGCCCATGGAGTACATTTGAGGGAATTGTGCCTGAACTTGTGCCTGAACTTGTGCTTGAACTTGTGCTTGAACTTGCACCTGCGCCTGCGCCTGGGTCTGATGCATATATGATACCAGCCCGGAGCGGGGAATCGGGTGGAAGGCGTCCTGCGAGGTATAGGCGTCATTTGCACCAGTATTATCCATGCTGATATGGCCCTCGCCGTTGGACATGGCACTGGCATTGGCTTCGGCCGAGGCCGAGGCTGCGGCCGCCTGCAACGCCGCCTTCTTCCCCGTCTTGTACTTCCTAGGCGTATCACCCGGCTGTTTGACCTTCTTGACGTATTTGCGCTTGGGTACAGGTGCCTCCTTGGGCAACGGCTTCGCCTTATCAGGGATAACCAAGTTGGGGTCGGAAAAGTCCATAAACAACACGGGTGCCATTTCCAGGGTGACACCGTATCCGGTGGCCAACTTCTGCGCGTCCTCCAAGGGGATCCATGTGCCCTGGAACCGGCCAAAGCCGCCCTGCACCTTCTCGTGTAGCCCCTGCTGCACGCCCTTTTCCAAGATCTTAGTTCTTCGCGCCTTGGGGAAGTTGCAGCACTTGAGAATCTGGGTGGCATTGACCCAGTCGTCCTTGCACCGGCGCATAATGGGTGAGTCGTTCATCAAACACTCATACACCTCCGTCTGAAGTAGGCAATGTTAGTATAATTAGTTCTTGCATGGTGTCCTTCATGAGTTGTGGCTGCATGGATGGAGCCATTTTTAAAAAAATGGGAGACGCGTTACAGGGGGAAGGAAGACAAAAAATAGCTGTCTCCATAGGGATTGGTGGGGGCGGACATACACTTGAGTACGTAGCTCGGAACACAGCCGGCTGTATCTGCAGTTGTTGTAGTGCTATAGGTGGTGGTCCAGACATGGTTGTAGTGGGAGGCCTGTGTGTGGTTGTGGCTGCTGCTAGGGAGTGTAGAGGTAGATGAAGCAAAAAGGTGCTGGTTCAAAGTTGGAATACTTTTTTCTTTTCCTTTTGGTTTTCGGCGCCAAACGAAGCGGAAGAAAAAGGAGAAAGAGAGAGACGTGTCTGGCGGCCAAATTTGTCGAAAGCGGAAACACCGAAAACTGCCTTCGCCAGAGAGTGAGTGCGTGAATAGAGGAGCACACACGCGTTGCTAGATTAGTATAAGTATAAAGTGGCTGGACGTATAAGTGGGAGCACATGGGAATGTGGCGGTACCACTGCTTACAAGGTAGAATGGCCCCACGGTACAGCTTACCAGCTCCTGTTGTGTCAGTCTTTGCCAGGCACACCCTGCAGAGATAGCCACAGCCTGACCGACCAGGTGGTGTGCATTGCGTCAAGAGATAAGCAGACTCTGGAGGAACGGCACTCATCTCATTTCCCATTTCCCACTTCCCACTTCCCACTTCCCCTCCTCTTCTCTCCTCTCCCCACTCTTGTGTTTACAGTTCAGGGTGTGTCTTGTTTCAGCTGGGCGTGCCGTCCAGCGGTTGCCAGGCAACGATCCAGAGAAGCGTTAAAAAAACACTTGGCTCTCTCTAACTTGTGGACAAATTGAGGGGGGAGAAACAGGCCTGAGCACCTCTCCTCCCAGTAACTCCTCTCTTTCAGCACCGTTAGTACCACTGGCATCATAACATCTTCGACACCACTATGTCTGCATCTGTCTCTCTCTTCGACCCAACCACCCGGTCGAGCCACCTCTGACGTTGCCCCTCCTTCGCTGACAGAGAAGAAAAAGAGAGTCTGTTTATTGCATAAGAAATCCTGTGACTAAAAAAAGAAACAAAAATAGAAATCACACATTGGTAGTCTGTTGTGATTTCTGCCCCTCACGACCACGAGAGCTCTCTCCTCCTCCTCCTCCTCCTCCTCCTCCTCCTCCTCCTTGCCCGTCTATGTTCTGTTCTCTACTGTTCCCTTTTCTCTTTGACATTCTTTTCTTTATTACTATAAAACAAGAGTACCACAGCCGCCTCTTCCACGTCTCCTTGTACTTCCCCATAAAGCCCACGTTGCATAACCACCTTTACAATACTTATATTATCTTCTTTGTGCCTCTTCTCGCTCCCCTAATCTGATCTTTCCTCACATTACAAGTTGTACGCCGTTTAAGTCCCACAAGGGAAAAAAAAAACAGAGAAAAAGAGCCACATAGCCCATTTTGAGAAGCACCACAACCACAACCACTACAGAACCATCCTCTACCGATGACAGCTGATAAACCCAAGTCCCGCATGTGGATCAAGCAGCCACCGGTACGTGAGGTCACTGGCACCATCATCATGTTGGACGACCCCGAAGACATGGACAACGAAAACCAATCCGTGAAACGGTCCACCACCGGTGTTATTCTCAACCCCCAGCCCCACGACTCGCCCAATGATCCGCTCAACTGGCCCGTGTGGAAGCGCGACCTTTCCTTGTTTATCATCGGATTTGCCAGTTTCCTCGGCGGCGGTCAGTCGCCTATCCTCGCTGCGGGGATGAATTCGTTGGTGGTGGAGTTCCACCGGCCTTTGACCACAATCTCGTACCTCGTGGGTGGGTTCATGTTGTCGCTCGGGTGCGGCTCTGTGATTGCCAGTCCCACCGCCATTCTCTATGGGAAGCGGCTTGTGTATATGGCCGGCACCTTTGTGTTTATGATGGGTGCCATCTGGGGCGCCCTCGCCAAGGATTTCGGCAATCTCATGGGCGCGCGTGTGTTGATGGGGATCGGCACCTCGCCCACAGAGTGCTTGCCCAGCTCCACTATCGCCGAGATCTACTTTGCCCACGAGCGCGCATACCGCGTAGGGCTCTACACCATGTTGATGTTGGGCGGCAAGAACATCATCCCCTTACTCTCGGGGTTGGTGTTCCAGAGCTTGGACCGCCACTGGTTGTTCTGGATTTTGGCCATGTTCTTGGGCGCCACCTTGGTGGCCACCTTTTTCTTTGTTCCCGAGACCTTTTGGGACCGTGAACCTACTCCCTCGAAGAGATCGTTGGAGGAGACTAAGGCGGCGCAGAGCGTGGCCACTTACCACCCACCCTCGCAAAGACCCAATGCTTTTGCCTTGCACCGTCCCTCGCAGATGACCATCGATGCCGTGAGTATAAGCTCTTCCACACCAGAACAAATGCATGAAACTCCCGTCGCCATCACGGAAGATGTGTACCTGCATGGGCACGCCCACACCCACCATCCCGAAGCCAAGAACTCGTACCTCTCGGAAATCAAATTATACCAAGGTCGGTTCACCAAGGACAGCTGGTGGATGGTCGCCCTTCGTCCCTTCTTCTTGTACTCGTACCCGGCCATCCTCTTTGGCTCCGTCACGTACGCGCTCGCCGTAGTGTGGCTCATTGTCATTTCCGAGACCATCAGCGAGATCTTCCGCAACCCACCCTACGGCTACAACCAGCTGACGGTGGGCTTGTTCTATGTCAGCCCCTTTGTTGGCGGCATCTTGGGATCCATGTCGTGTGGGTTGATCTCGGATCGGTTGGCACGGTACATGGTGTCGCGCAACCACGGCGTGTACGAGCCCGAGTTCCGCTTGGTCATGATCATCCCCTCGACCTTTTTCATCGCCGTGGGCTTAATTGGCTATGGGTGGTCCTCGTACGTGCATGACCCCTGGATCGCTCCCGTCATCTTTTTCGGGTCGCTTGCGTTTGGCAGCTCCATGGCATCCACAACGGCCATCACGTTTGCTGTGGACTCGTACAAGGTGTTTGCTGGTGAGACGCTCGTGTCGTTCAACTTCCTCAAGAACTTTTTGGGTTTTTGCTTCTCGTTGTTCAACAACAAGTACGCGGACGCCCAGGGATACCGGACCTCACACATCACCTACGGGTGCATCCAGGTGTTTATCAGCCTCTTTGCAATTCCCTTGTATATCTACGGGAAGAAGTTGCGGCGTTGGACCGATGAGAAGGAGATATTGCGCTCGCTATACCACGAAGACAATATCCCACCCAGTATGACATCGGGCAAGACCGACGACGAAAAGGATGAAACAATGAGCACGTAGGTGATCACGTGTATGTGTACGTGTATGTAATGACTATATTTCTACTTGATATCTATTAATTTTTGGTGGTGTTCCCGATGGATGGGTTGTTAGAACGGTAGATGTCCATCCTCTCCTTTAGGTTTTTCCCGTTGAACTTGTCGCCTTCAACCACAGGCATGCCCAAGCGCTCGATGATGCAGCCGCTGCTGATGATTCCCGCCACACCCGCCACAAGCCAGTTCCCGTGACTAAGACAGAATTCCATGGCAAACCCACCGCAGAAAGAGTTGCCCCCACCCGTGACATCCACCACCTGGCTCTGATCCTGATGGAACGCGGGCAAGGTGTACTCGTGTGTGGCCGTTTTGATGAAACACCCATCAGCACCGCACCGTACCACAGCCCCCGAGTTGGGCTTCGTCATCCACCGCACAAACTCGGCAGTTATGGACAGAACGGAATCATCGCCACCCTGCTCTTTCCTAAGTAGTGCCCTCGCCTCATCGAGGTTGGGGGTAAAGACATCCACGCGTGGTAGCAACGCCCGGAGCGTGTCCCAGCTCTCGGGCGTGCAGTCATCGGGCAAGGGCTCGTAGATGTATATGGCCCTGGGGTTCACACGGGACAACTCGGTGATAATCTCCAGGCACCGTGCCACAGAGCAGATCAAGTGGTAGGACTTGCTTGCCTTGAGCTGCGGGTACTGCAATACATCGGCCACCTCGATGCGTCTCTTTGGAGTGAGGTAGTGGAACGTCCGGATGCCGCCGCTATACGTATTGACGCCACGCGTGGTCAAGCGGTCTGGGTCTTCGCGGAAGATAATGCCCGTGTTCCAGGTGGCCAACTCCGCCAGTATGGTGGTAGGGAAGTCGTAGCCCTTATCGATAATGCCCGAGATCTGCTTTGCCTGTTCTGCAGTGGGGCACACGATGCGGGCACCAATGATGGCATAGGTGCCACCGCCGCCAATAATATCTTTCTGAGCCGGCTCATCAGTATCTAGATACCGGTTCTCGTCGATTATGAACATGCCGAGCGTGGTGAGCGTCGCCATGGTGGATAACTGTTCTGGGTAGGAGGTTGATTGGAGCCGACTTGTTTTGTTTTTTTGTGCTATTATTTTGCTCTCGCTATAAACATCAAGCTCCTCCTTCACACGGCCAGATCGTGTTTGGCATCCTCATCATAGTCGTCCATGATAAACGCCTGTACGAGCCCCATCGACGCAAGCACGCCCAATATGAGCCACGGCACGCCTCCCACCTTGTGGGTGTCACAGAACGCCATCAAGTAGCCCCACACGATGGGACTCACCCCGCGCGCGAGTGAGTTCAAGCTCAATCCCGTGCCGTTGATAAACGCGCGGTGCTGCGGCGGCAGCGCCCGGTGGATCAAGATCGTGCTCGCCGAGAACGACATGGACGCGCTCACAGAGGCGAGTGAGCAGAGAACGTAGAGCAACACCTTGGTCATCCACACGGGGTTAGCGGGGTCGTATGCGTGCTCGGTAAAAAGCAAGAACGGTAAGAGCGCGTACGCAAACGGGTAGACCACGTACGACACGCGTAATGTGGTGATTGTGTGGAAGTGGTAGTCCAACACGGGGAAAAGGAAGAGCACTCCAAGCGCCCCAAACAACCCCGTAGTCGAGAGAAGTTTACCCACGGTGTTGCTGTCGTAGCCCAACCCGCCCACAATCGTAAAGGGAAATTTCAATTCTGTGAGCAACAACGTGCCCGAAAGAAAGATGGGCAAGAACTCAGAGTATATGATAATGTGGAAGCAGAGAAGGAAGTTGGATAAGATGGTCTGGACCACTGGGGTGGTGAAGATGTCGCGCGAGAAGGACTGCAGGATGTTTGTGGAGATGAACGACTCGCGCGAGAGCACGGGGCCCAACTGGGCCGCCGAATACCGCTTGGCGATGGCTTGTGTGTACCGCGAAGACACCGGGCCAAGCGAGTCGATGGAGGCCGTGTCGTCAACATCATCGTCACCGTCATCACCATCGATAGACCTGTAGGTATCTGTTGTAGGAATAAGACGTGTTGTGTCGGTGTTCTGACTCTCCTCAGTGGTATCCCTTGCCTCGGTGTTGTTGCTCGCCTCGGCTGCTCCCCTGTGCACATTCCATGGTCTCTCGGGAACATCCACTCCAAGACGCCTCAAAATAGCGTCGCCCATTTCCAACCCCACGTCGCGCTTCCACCTGTGCTTTGCGTGCGACTCCTCCAAGAACAATAACGCCACTGTCAAGCTAAAGAGCAAGATGCCTGCAACCACAATGTTAGCCATGGCGTAGGGAAACTTGTCCACAAACCGGCCGTAGGCGCCGCCCTCGGCAAATACAGCGTTGGAAAACAACTGCTCACCTTTATGCGTTGTCCTTTGACCCTGCTTCTTTGGTCGAGTGAACAACACAGCGCCACCAATCATGGGCCCCACTACCGATCCCACGTTCCAGATCAAGGACAACGACGAAAACGCAACTCCTTGGTGCCGTCTTTCTGTGGCGATTTCGCCAATGGACGCACGTATAACAGCAATGTTCCCGTTCAATGCCCCCATCAACGACCGCGCAAACACCGCGACCCAGAAGTTCTGGGCAAATCCGAAAATGAGCAGCGATACCGCCGTGCCCGCGAGCCCGCAGAGCAAGATCCGCTTACGGCCCACGCGGTCCGATGCCTGGCCCCACTGAACACAGAAGAAGAACTGGAAGATGGCAAAGGATGCCGACAAGTACCCCGCGTAAGTGGCAATATCGGCAGGGGTCTTGGCGATGTCGAAATCGCGGATCATAAAGTACACATATGGGAATAGCGACGTGAAGGCAATGGGCTCGGCGAAGCGCACAAGGCTGATCACCAGCATCTGCCAGGCAGGGAAGTCTTCCATCAGTTTCCAAAAGGAGAGCTTGGTGTGGCCATGCGGGGAGTGGCTATGATCATGCCCATCAGATCGTGTACCTGTATGCGTCATGGTTGTGGCTGTCGTGACTAGGTGGTAGAGAAGAAAAAGAAATGTCGCGGAGAAGAAAAATTGGGACCACGTCGAGAAAAACGGCGTGGCTAAATATAGCTTGTTCTGCGTTGGGAGGATCTCAACCATATCTTGCAGCCACCAGAAGAAAAGATGAGTCGGAGGCTGACAAATGATGGCTATTTGTATTGGTATTTCAAATAGAATGCACTACACACACACCTTCTCTAAACCTATTCTACACCTGCTTTAAGCCTTCTCTAAACTTGCTCAGTCGTTTCCTCTTCATCTTCGTCGTAGTCCTTCATACGCGAAATCACGCCACAGCAAATCAACGCCAAGAAGCCCAACACAAACCACGACACTTCGCCCACCATGTACGTGTTTGCCGCGGCCATGATGTAGCCCCAGATAACAGGGCCTAGGAACCGCGCCAACGAGTTCAAGCTCAAGGCAGTGCCGTTGATGAACGCACGGTGTTCGGCGGGCGCGGCGTTGTGGATCAAAATGAGGATATTTGGGAACCCCACCGCCATCGAGAGCGTGTTGAAGCAGCACATCCCGTAGAGCAAGGTTTTGGTCAACCACATGGGGTTCTCCAGGTTGTACTCGTGGGTGGTGAACACCAAGTACGGCATGATGGGGTACGACAAGGGAAAGAGGAGCGACGACAACTTCAACGTAGTGGTTGTCTTGAACGAGCGATCCAACACGGGGAAGATAAACATGATCGACAAGGCACCAATGAGCCCCGTGATCGACAACAACTTGCCGATGGTGTCACTGTCATAGCCAAACCCGCCGGTTATGGTGAAGGGAAATTTCAACAACTTGGGCTTGAGTTCGCCCGCAAGCATCACGGGTAAGAACTCCGAGTATACGATGTTGTGGAAGGACAAGAGGAAGTTGACAAAGATGACCTGCACCACGGCGGGGGTGAAGATATCGCGCGAGAATGACTGCTGCACGTTGGTGGTGAAGATGGATGCCACATCGTTGGTTGCGGTGGTAGTGATAGCGGGACCCAACTGGGCGGACGAGTACCGTCTCACAAGTGCGGCCGAGTACCGTCTTGTCATGGGGCCCACAGAGTTGATCGACGCGTCGTCGTCAATATCACTGGCAATATCGCTGGCTATGGCATCTTCGTCATCAACCGAAGCATAGATCTGCTGCGGCTGCTCCTCGTCGTAACTCTCTGGTGAGGAGGAAATGAGCGTCTGCGTTTCCTCGGTGGATGCCGGCTCAGCGCTCCTCTTCTTCTGCAGTTTCTGCTTCTGCTTTGGTTCGTGCCACGCGCGCGCTGGCATGGTGAACCCCAACCGTGTCAAGATAAAGTCACCAATGTCCAACCCCATGTCACGCTTGTCCTTATACCGGTCGTGGGTCTCCTCCAAAAAGAGGAACCCCACCACCAAGCTGAACATCAAGATCGCCGCCACCGTGAGGTTGGAGAGGGCATAGGGGAAGCTGTTCATGAACCGCTCGTACGCACTATTTGCGGCAGATATAAGCAACTCGTCGGCATCGTTTCTCTGTTTCGGCCGCGTCAAGTACTTGGACCCGCCGATCATAGGTCCAATCACGGCACCCACATTCCACAAGAGCGGGAGGGTTGAGAACGCCATGGCCTGGTGCCGCCGCTCTGTGGCGATCTCACCGATCGCCGTCCGCAACACGGCGATGTTGCCGTTGAGACTGCCCATGAGTGAGCGCGCAAATATGGCCACGTAAAAGTTGGGCGAGAACCCAAAGATGGTGAGCGATAACGCCGTACCCGCCAACCCGCAGAGCAAGATCCGCTTGCGGCCCACCCTATCGGACGCCTTGCCCCACTGCACGCAACATAGGAACTGAAACAACGCAAAGGATGCCGACAAGTATCCTGAGTACGTGGCGATATCGGCAGGGGTCTTGGCGATGTCAAAGTCGCGGATCATAAAGTAGACGTACGGGAAAAGCGAAGTGAACGCGATCGGCTCGGAAAACCGGATGCAGCTGATGACAAACATCTGCCAATAGGGGAACCCCTGCATCTGCTGGCGAAAAGTGAGCTTAGTGCCTATAGGTGCCATGGTGGGTGGCGGTGTGGGTTTAGAGCTGCTTCCGTAGTCGTGACTAACCTCTGTGTGTAGTGTGCGGAAAAAGAGAGGGGAATATATATAAAGGGACCTTTTTTTCCATCGCCGTTTTCTGGTGGGGATCTTCTATTACACATTGTTAGTTTACATCACGTGAACGGAAATGTTCCTCGTGCTATGGTCTACAAATAATCCCGGCCCGAGCTGACCAAGCGTGCGGGGGTGCAGCAACAGGGTCAAAGTAAGCTTGTAGAGGAGTCAGGGGAGCATATGGTACAAGTCTTCACATGAATATCCATGAATTATAAGGGTGGCTCCATTATTCATTGAAATTCTCCAAATATTGGATGAAAATTGAAAGCAAACTGTGGCTTCATGGCATTACCAAATATCCATCAGAAATACGCTCACACTAGTTAAGGAGGCAAAAAAGCACTTCATAACTCAATGCCATCACCATTTAACCATCAGTTGTAACAGATAGCCGTAAATGGGCATAGTTCACACCAGTTCCATACTCTCTTATTCACCAGTGGATAGCCCTACAAGAAGAGCCTTCAGAAATTAAGCCCGCTTGGCCAAGTGGTAAGGCGCTTCACTCGTAATGAAGCGATCGTCGGTTCAATTCCGACAGTGGGCATTATTTCTTCTTTTTTTCTTTTACGATAACAGTGAAAGAACAGCATGTCCATAGTTTTTTCCTGGCTGGTGGGAGAAACCGCCCTGGTGACTTACAAAATGTATTTGCCCATGCACAGTTCAACTATTTACCAGTGGATGGCGGTGGCGGTGGAGGAGTGGCCGAGGCACTGTTGCTCTTCAGGTGTACGTCCATCTTCTTTGACTTTTCCAACTCCTCGGTCATGTAATCATCCAAGTCCTCAAACGCCGTGGTGGGGTGGGCAACGTGTTTCTTTTTCCTGACCCCGGCCCTGGGTGGTGGCAACGACCCGGCAGCGGGAGGCGGCTGGATGATATTCTCCAGGAGGAAGGGCACTTCTGCTGATGGTGGTGGCGCAATTGGCCCTGCTGCTAACGGCGGTGGTGGTACCACCGATTGAGCGGGCACGCGCGGCGCCTGGGCTGAGTCGTAGCCCATGTTTTGGTGGCTTTCAAACAACACATCATCCGCAATTGAGCTGTCCTCAAACTTGCCCACCACCTCGGGGAGCCGGTGCAATAACCCATAGCCCACATCGCACCCCAAGATACCGCGGTTCTGGCCCGTGCCCCAGCTGCGCGAGAGGTTCACAGTGACAGGCCGCAAGATATCGTAGTCGTGGTTGTACACGTAGAGTGTTACAGGGATGTTGTCCTCGTGAGAGAGCGAGTAGTGGTAGTTGTAGTAGTTCAACACCGTGCGCGACAACAACGATTCGCCGCCCGTGGCCAACAAGCCCTTGCCGTCGGTGTCGGTGGGGAACGCCGAGTCGCACCCAATGATATAGTCGGAGTGCGGCACCAACTGCGACATAAAAGCGGGCGATCCCTGATGTGTGGTGAGTATTCGCCACACGTACGTGGCCGTGTTCAAGTGCTGCGACTCCAACGTCAACCCGAGCTGCTTGAACTTTCCCATAAAGAGCGGCTGCACAGAAGAGTCGACAGCGGCAGCAGCTGGGGCAGCAGAGGGGGCAGCAGCGGAGGTGGCGGTAGTAGCCCTCTCATTGTCCTGCTCCTCCCACTCTTCAAGGGAAATGGTCACTTGCCGGATTACACCGCCCTTGGCGCTCCACACGTCCACCACAAGGTCCTGCTTATTGTGGGCCAAGGTGCCGATCTCCTGCAACAAGAGCTCAAAGTTGACTGCCGCTGCCTGCTCGCGCGTGGCCCCGCCTCCGTAGTTGACGGTGCCGTCCTCATTAATGGTGTACGTGTATTTGGAAAGTGACGGATAGAGCATGGGTAACTCGTGGTTATTGATGCGAATGATATAATCGAACCACGACTCAAAGCCCTTGGCATGGCCGGTAGAGTGGGGAACAACGTTCAACACCCGCAACCCGTGACCCTTGTTGTTGACCTGCGACGCTTGCTTAAAGTATAAGTCATTGACCGGAGAATCGCTTCCGGAAGATGCCCCTCCAAGCCGGTCCACGAGCTTGTTTGCAAATGAAAACATAATGGGTGGTTGTGGTGGTTGTGGTATCTGTTATTCAACGTATTTTTTTCTTGCTCCTTTTATTCCACCTCGTCCCCTCCCTGTTGACTCTGCCATTCAAAACAATTCTGTTCATACAATAAATATTACACAAATACGAAGATACAGATCCTCCCCGTTTAGATGGCGCTGCCAGCAAACGCCAACGACCACGTCAAACTCTGCCCATTGTCGAGGTATGCGTTCTTCCAGCTGGGCGACGTGAAAAACGCATACGAGCTCGTAGGATCGATCAACGCCTGGTTCAATCTTAAGATCCCCTGCCAGCTGTCGTCGGCAGTGTTGACAAACGACGCCACCTGGTCGTCCCACTCCTGCTGTACGTACGCGGGGATACGCACCAATGCAGACGCCGCGGTGATGGGCAACATGTGGATGCCGTGCACATACTCGGGGTGTTGGTCGGGGGCGCCAAAGTAGGTGGTGTAGGCCACCTTGTTCTCAAAGAGGATACCACTCACCTTGTTGGGCAAGAACCACGATGGCTGCACAGTATTGTCGGACTGATAGTAAAAGTATTCGTTAAATGAGCGGGCCATAATTGCCATCATCAACCCACCGCGTGACTCCATCGAGTAGTCCTCGACCACGCGGCCCCACAACTTCATCCCATACGCAAAGTGCAAGTCCTCAGACGATGACTCCTGATTCTTGCCGTCATTACTCGAGAACAAGCCCGCGGCCCACGAGTGGCCCTGGTACCAGTCAAACATTCGCGACACGGGAAAGTACGAGTCGTCTGCCGAGGGGTTGGCGACGTCGCGCACCAACGCGTTGACCCAGTCCTTGTTATCTGCAGCCCAAGTACCGCCGAGTTTCTTATCGACGTAGCCCACAACGGCGGCGGCGTGAATAAAGTACCCGTAGTGGAAGTGGTGGTCGTTGTAGTAGGCGGAGCCAAAGTCGGCACCTGTGTCGCCGTTCTGCGACGCCGTCGATGTGACGCCACCAAACTTGGTGTCGTACATCAAGGGGTAGAACTGCTGGTTGTTGATAAATGGCACAAATGCTTTCTTAATGGCACCCAAGGTGGCGTTGGTCACGGCATCATCTTCAATAATCTCGCTTACCACCAACAAAATCTGGGCGTACTTATCAATCACCTTGCCGGAAAAGTAGTTGGACTGCATGCTGGCCACAGTGCTGGCAATGTCCACTGCCAACTCGTCATTGGCAGCCTCGGCTATCAACTCCAACTGCTTCTTCGTGTAAGTCAAGGGCCCACTCTGACCCTGGGTCCAGGGAAGGAACTGGACGTTGTTGTTGATGGCCTCGACAAAGGTCAACTCGTTGGACAAGAACGCCGACATCTGGCCCTTGGTCTGCGACAACACTGTGATGCCCGTGGCGGCTTGCTGCACGTCGCTTGCAAGCGACTGGAGGTGGTGGGGCAAAGCAAAGATGATGGGCTTGCCGCTCGACGATTGGCCCGCGGTGTTGTAGGTGATCTTGTATGTGGCGGGACCTTTGCATGTCACAGAGCCCGTGACTTGGGCATCGGTGACATAGGCGGCAGCGGCAGAATCATAGTATGTGTCTCTAGTGCTGTCGGCAGGGGCCACTGCTACCTGGATGAGCAATCCGTCAACGGCTTTGGACCCCTCAATGTGGAAAGCATCCTTGACCACCAACTCAAAGTCGCTGTTGGCATTATCACCGGTGGGGAGGGTCACGTACACCAACCACTGGACCCCGTTGAATAAGGTGACGCGGTACTTGGCAACGTTCTTCAATAACATGCCAGATCTCTCCACCGACAAGTCCTTGAAGCCAATCATGGAGTTCAACTCAGGAACCAAGTTACCGTGATAGATCCCGGTGACAAAACCCATACCCTGAACCAAGGGAATATCTAAGCGGTTGGCGGCAGCGGTGGCAGGTGCACCATTCGCCAAAGAGTTAGATAAGCTCACCAATGCGGCCATGCTAGTCATTCCGGACACACCCATACTCACACTGTTTTCACCAAAGGTGGTGGCTGAGAAGATGATCTCACCCACGTTGGTGGGACTGAAATAGTAGGAGGGCACGCCAGGGTTGTTGGTTTCCTGGGAGCCAATTACAAACTGCGACGCGTTAGTGTGCTGCACGCTGAGCCCGTAGTAGACCAGCGTGCGCCAGTGCACGCCATAGGGGTAGGTGTACACCATCAGGTCCTGGTTTTCAAGAAAGAGGTTGGCATAGAACTTGTTGGTGCCGATGGGCTTACCATTGTTGTCAACACCATCAGGGATGGACAAAGGTAACTGCTGCCTGATAAACACCAGAGGCGGGCTGCTGATATCGATGGCGGCAAACAAGTCGCCGCTATAGCATAAAATGGGCTCAGCCTCAGGAGGGGAGGAGGTGGAGGTGGAGGTGGATGAACTGGAAGCGCCAGACGAGCTTGCCGAACTGACCAAGCTAGACGGCGATGATGTACTGATCGACAATAAGGACAAACTCCCCGTACTCAACGAGAAAGTCACACTTGACGAGTTATAGTAATGGCTTGACGTGGACGACGAAAAACCAGGCGAGGAGCTTAATCGGATATCGATGGTGCTGGTAAAACTGCCCAGGGTGGTGGACTCAAAATCGTTTTTATCGGCAGTAATCAAGGTGCCACTGTTGGCAGTGTTTGTGATGGTCGAATTGCTAGCTGCGATTGACGATGGGGCAGCGCTGTACAGAACTGTCTTGTCCTCGGTGATGGACGACAAGTTGATGGTTACCGACTGGCTCGAGCTCACCACCGATTGGGAGGTGACGGGGTTTCTCTGGGTGGTGGGGACAACCTCAATCGAGATGGAGGGCAGAAACGTGGACACAAGCTCAGTGGTGGCGGAATAGATGGTCGATGTGGTGGTGGAAACTGTCTTGATGCTGGTTGGCTTGAGCGAGGGCGCCAAGGTGACTGTAGTATCATCATTGTCAACAGGGTCAGCAGTACTGGTAGGATTAGCAGCATTGAATGGATCGGTAGCAGCGCCGGTACCATGTACGAGCTCGGTATTCATATCCTTCTGTACAGTGGTATAAGTCCTCTGGGTTGAGGCAACATACAAGGTGGAGATGGTCTTCACTATAGTTTGCACCTGGCACACCTTCTTCTGGCAGACGATGGTTTCTTTGCTTTTGGTTTGTTGGGTATTGACGGTGTAGACAATCTCGGATGTGGTGATAAAGGTCGTAAACACGGACTGTGCTTGAGCTTCTTGCTCTTCTTGAGCAGGGGAATTTTGTGCAGGCGCTTCTTGCACCTCCGCCTGGTCTTGCTGCTTTGGCGCATATACTATCACGATGGGAATACCGGTGGTCAACCCGGTGGGGTTGCCCGGCAACAAAGCCTTGGCAGCGTTTTCTAGACATGGATTTCCCACGGTTTTTGTGATGGTGGCGGTATTGTTGGCAAGTGCACAGGCGGCGAACAACGCCGAGAACACAGCGAATGGTTTTATAATCATAGCAAACGACAAGAAGGTGCGGAAAGAAGGGTGGAACTGTCTGTTGGTTAAAAGATATACCTATATTAGAAACGCAGCGGTGGGGATAACCTTATTTATACATACTGGGCAGTGCCTATTGCAAGCAATCTATGGAGGACAAGCTGAGAGGGAGAGGGGGGGAGCGCGGAGGGGAACCAGCGGGCAATGTTGAAAATACGCAAAATCAGAATACGAGAACAATAACATGATGTACAGCACAGGTTGGAGTGATTTGCAAGATACAGTTTCCAGGCGGCCCAGTAACACCTGCTGGAGTATTTCCCCATTGGGAACTGGCCTTGCCCTTTTGAGACAAGGTTTTTCTTGTTGACATGTCTGCGTTGGTTTGCGTTGGTTCGTGTAGTTTCTCGGCCACCACAAGTTGCGAAAGAATAAACGCGAAGAAAAAAAAGAAATAGTAGGTGGGCTTATATTCAGCCAGCCACGTGCAATGACCAGCATATCGAATGAACAGGCAGGGAAGAGAATGTGGCGGAGAGAGGCACACCATGTGGGAAAAGCCTATCGTTGTCAACCATTGTGATGTGGTGCAATAGGATCCGGCAGTGTCAACCATCCCTGTTGCTGCCACTGGCCGAATTTCAGCTGTGTGCAATTTTGCTCAGGTTGGACAGGAGACGGCGAGCAGGAGAGCGCGCAAAAATGCCAAGCGCAGAAAAAAGCCAGCAAATCGAGCTAAAAAGGAAAATGGATAACACGGAGAACCATGGTTGCTTTCATGACCGATACGCAGGGTCATGAGACTTCTCTCTTTGCCTTGGTGCCATAACTACGCAACAGAGAGGCAAAGAGGCAAGGAGACAAAGAGGCAAGGAGACAAAGAGGAAACTGTGGGATGATGCCTGCTATGCTAACATAATCTGATACGATGTCTGGTTCGAAGTTGGCTCAGGCTACCGGCTCAGGCTACCGGCTATGCCAAAAAAGTATCCTTCTAGTTGCGCCAGCAATGTTTGAAGCTACATAGCACAAGAGGGAGAGAGGGCAAAAAAGAATGCGATTTCTGTGGATCGAACACAGGACCTCCAGATTACTTAGACGTATTGACCAAAGCGTAGTACTTCAGTCTGGCGCTCTCCCGACTGAGCTAAAACCGCGGCTTTGTGAAAACCCGAGCTGGGACTCGAACCCAGAATCCTTTGATTAGAAGTCAAAAGCGATAACCATTTCGCCACACGGGCTTCCCTGTGGGATTGGCTACACTCCCAAAAAACCGCACGTGACAAATGGTTGGCGGTAGAAGCCGAGTTGGCTAACAGACAGGTGCAACGACTAGCGACGCTGCCAATGATGCAGGTAAAAGTATATCCGCAAGTGTCCCTACTTATCTCCACGCATAGAGAACGAACAAGATTTTTTCTGTCTGGGTGTCTATGTATCGGGTGACAGACACACGGGCGCCGAGGATAACCTTTCCTTGTTGGGGACCGCACTTGTTGGGCAGTTCTTCTCTGCATGGCCGTGTCACTGAAAGACACGCACTGTGCTCTGCTTTTCGTCCATCACCTGTTGTTGCATCACCAGCTCCTCTCCTACTACCGTGTGCTGCTTATCTCACAAATAGTGGCGTTCCCACCTTTTGCTTCTCCCCCCAACAATCTTTCTCCAGTAGGAAAAAACGATCTTTGGGCAAGTCTTTTTTTGCTGTTTTCATTTTCGGTTGGGTCTTCCCCTTTAAGTCTCCGTTCCTTAAATCCCGCCCTCTTTTTCCCTAGCTTTCATGCGAACCACAACAGTCGAAAAGGAGGAGAGAAATCCTGCCATTTCCATTACCGAGGCACCACCAACACCAGTAACAGCAACAGCAGCAGCAACAGCAGAAGCACCAACAGAAGCACCAGAAGTACCACTATATACAGTACACCTGTTTTCTCCCATGTCGTTCATCATCAAGAGCTTTCCCGTGTTCACGGAGGACCCATTCTTGCATTACCGCCCGTTCCCCAGCGACCCCAGCGGCCCGTTGGCGGCACACTGGCACGAGATTGCCGGGGCGTTTGTGTTTTACACTGCGGTTCAGGCTCTCTCAAAGCCGGTGTTCACTGCAATCATGGGGAAGCAGTACACCTCCTTGCCCTACGCCACGCGCATCAACTTTGACGTACACGTCACGTCCATGGTCCAGTGCTTTGTGTCGTTGGCGATGTTGGTACCCCACTTGAACAACCCGCACTTTTCCACCCGCGCCGTCGATCCTGTGGGCTCACTCCTCGGGTCCACGCCCTACGGCAGTATGGTATGTGCTATCAGCGTGGGCTACTTTGTGTGGGACTTGTACGTGTGCGTGAAGTATTTTTCCTTGTTTGGGGTAGGGTTCTTGTTCCACGCTTTTGCCGCCATGTACGCGTTTGGCTCCGGGTTGTACCCCTACTGCCAGCCGTGGGCGGGGGCGTTCTTGGTGTTTGAGTTGAGCACGCCGTTCGTCAACATCAACTGGTTCGCGTCCAAGTTGCCCGCGGGGTTGTTTAGCGAGCGCACCATCATAATCAACGGGTTGTTGTTGATGGCCACCTTCTTTTGCGCGCGCATCCTCTGGGGATTCTACGCCGTGGTCCAGTTGGCGCTCGATATGCGCGCATCGGTGGCAAAGACGGGCTACTTTCTTCCGGTGTCGATGTTGTCCTTAAACTTTGCTTTGGACTGCCTAAACGTGTTTTGGTTCACCAAGATGGTGCAGATTGCCGCCAAGAAGGCCAGCGGGGGAAAGTCGGCGAGACTGGCCGCCAAGGAAGCCGACAAGATAGAGTAAATGGGGAAGGAGAAGAGAGGGAGAAGAGACAGTGCTTTAGGTGCTGCTCTAGGTGCTGACAATAGTTTATAACGACGATTGAGCGGTTTAAAATAGACAACACGACCATATCACGAACAACATACCTATATGGGGAGACCAGACAATAAAGATTATACAAGACGTAGCTTGGTGTAACAGCCGAGAAGATAAAAAGTACGGTCGTGCACACAGACAAAAAATTTGAACAACAAAAGAGCGAGAGGAAATAAAAGTGACACACACAACACGACAGAAAAAGAGACAACGTTCGTTTCCCGTTTCCCGCTTCCCTTTCCCTCTCTCCTTCTTATTTCCTCTATAAACCAAAAGCAGAGCCC
Organism: Zhuliangozyma boniae; assembly: GCA_002094185.1. Lineage (NCBI taxonomy): Eukaryota > Fungi > Ascomycota > Pichiomycetes > Serinales > Debaryomycetaceae > Zhuliangozyma > Zhuliangozyma boniae. The sequence goes on from MXQC01000021.1 coordinate 21,118, forward strand.
GCCACACGCTAAATACGGCCACAGCTCCAGCCTAGGACAAAACGATCTTAAACACATACCTTACACACTACCAGTACCGTCTACCTGAATCTGCTCCTCTTACTCGCTTGCCACTGACTGAATCGCAGTTTCAAGTTGTAAACGCACCACCTCACAACAACACACGGTCATTTCCTCTGGGGCTTTTTTTCCTCCTTTTCTTCCCTTGAGGCACAATTTTTTTCTTTTTTAACGACAACAGCTATAACTGCCCTTCCTCTTCAACAGAAGCACCACCATGAATAACGAATACGATTACTTGTTCAAGTTGTTATTGATCGGCGACTCCGGTGTCGGCAAGTCGTGTTTGTTGTTGAGATTTGCCGACGACACGTACACTCCCGACTACATCTCGACCATTGGCGTCGACTTTAAGATCAGGACCATCGAGTTGGACGGCAAGACAATAAAGTTGCAGATCTGGGATACTGCTGGCCAGGAGCGGTTTAGAACCATCACGTCGTCGTACTACCGCGGCGCCCACGGCATCATTATCGTGTACGATGTGACCGACCAGGAGTCGTTCAACAACGTCAAGCAGTGGTTGCAGGAGATTGACCGCTACGCCACGGGCGGAGTCATGAAGTTGTTGGTGGGAAACAAGGCCGACTTGAGCGACAAGAAGATTGTCGAGTACACGGCCGCCAAGGAGTTTGCTGATGCCTTGGACATTCCCTTTTTGGAGACGTCAGCGTTGTCTTCCACCAACGTCGAGCAGGCGTTCTACACCATGGCGCGCCAGATCAAGGCCCAGATGACGAGCAACTCCAACACCGGTGGTGGCGCCAACGCCAAGGGCAAGTCCAACGTCAACTTGCGCGGCGAGTCCTTGACCTCCAACCAGTCGAATTCGTGTTGCTAGACGGTGTATCGTATAAGATGGGAATGGAGTACGGCCAAGTGAGATAACAGAAAGAGGGAAAAGATCGCCTCATAAACGCCTTACATGCCCCTTCCTTGCTTAAGGACCTTCCGGCCTCCTTCCCCTCCTCTCCTCGTTCAGATGATGCAGCCTCCCCGTTACCTCTTTATTTTTGTTGGCGTGTATATTTATGCTTTTCATTCTAATCAACTTGCTCTTGTTTTTAAGACTACCGATTTTTTGCATGTTCAAAGCATAAACCCTGATCAGCTTGCCAACACCGCCATAGGCACAGTAGGTCCACTCCACCTCTAACGCAAGACGTAGACGTAGTACTGGACGTAAATAGCGCCGTCCTCGTCTCTGGCAAACCGGCCACGGCCCACAAAGCTCTCTTTCAAGATCCACTTATACTTTTCCTCAACGCCACCATCGAGCTGGAAGGTGGGGGTGCACCGGACATAGCTCTCCTCAACCGACGCCGTCTGCGTCTTCTTGCCCACAACGTTGGTGGTGGGCTCGGTGAACTGGACCTTGCCGCCGTAGTGCACTTTGACCCCGGACCCGTTGGGCGTCTTGCCGTACAACTTGCAGTCCAACGACGCGGTGTTGGCCGAGCTCTTGACGTTCAAGTCGTCGGTGCCGGTAATACCGGTGATTTCCAACTCTAAGCCCAACCTGTTCTCAACCGTCTTGATCTCGCCATTGACAATGGTAGCCAACGACAACGCCGAATCAGAGGAAGCGTCCGCAAGGATTGACTCGGGATCAGGCTGCACCTTCAAGTTGAAGGTGAACACGGGGATAAGCTCGGCGGGCTTGGGGACGGGGGGAACTGCCAACTTGATTGCGTATGCCATTGTGGGACGTCAATTGTTATGGGATTTGGTTGTGGGGGAAACTCGTAGTGGCGGATGGGTGGAGGAAGGGGGAAGATTGCGGTTTTTTCAGGGGGAGACGAGAAATGATCTGTTTTATAAGCACAGTTTGTAGGTGTAGCCTTGGAGGAAAATAGTGCTCTTCTATCCCCTCGCGGAATCATACGGTCCGAAAGAATGGGCAGATACGGTTGCCACACTTGCTTTGTCTGAGGTTATACCCCCTCCGCTTTAGTTCAATCGCGTCTGGTGATGGCTCAGCCGCGGTGTGGTTACCATTGACAGGGACCCAAATTTAATATATCCCAGCCATTAGTGTGGCAGACGCCTTTGGCGGTAGTCATTTTCTCCCTCCACACGACCTGGAAAGCCCGCCCAATGTCTGGTGGCGATTTCCCAAACAGTGAACAACAAAAAAGAATCACCACCAAAACCATCAAAACCACCAAGACCACCGCCATGTCCTTCAGCCAAGATGTCCAGATGAAGGACACAGAAAACCAAACTGTACAAGAGAACCACCACACAGAGGACGAATTGATCAAAGAGATCGAGGATTCGTTCACCCTTTTGGGCAAAGCCGCAAGTACGTTTGACAATAGGTATGTGTCCAAGGTGTTTCGCGACTTGTGCCCCTTGAGGAGAAAGTTGGCCGCGCACCCCACAGCATTGGCTCACGTCATAGCAAACACATACCCAGTGGACTCCGCTGCCAGGGCGTACTTGTTGGAGGCATTGGGTAGGGGAACCACTTTCGAGGACGCAGATGACAAGATGGACACCGAAGAGCAGCAACAGCCACCACACCCACACCAACCACCACAGCACGTGCTCCCCGAAGTGGACTTGTACGTACACTTGCTTGTACAGATTCGGTTGTTGGATACCGAGAAGCTCGCTGAGCTAGACGTGTTCTCTGCCAAGGTTGTCGCCTTGATGAAGTCGTCTAACAGACGCTCGTTGGACTTTATCCAGGCCAAAGTGTGGTTCTACGTGTGCCGCGCCAAGGAGTTGGTGGGTGATTTGCAGTCCATCCGCACCGAGCTCGTGTACGCATTGCGCAGCGCCAGCTTGCGGCACGACGTCGAAACCACTGCCAGCGTCATCACATTGTTGTTGCGCAACTATCTCTTGTCGCACGACATCAGCCAGGCCAGCAACTTGGTGGAGAAGGTGGAGTTCCCTGAAAACTCTGGCAATGCGTTGGTGGCGCGCTATTACTACTACTTGGCCAAGATCAACGCCATCCAGTTGGACTACTCCAGCGCCAACGAGTGCGTCATTGCTGCCATCCGCAAGGCGCCGCAGACCAAGTTGGCGGCGGGGTTTCTCCAGGCTGCCACCAAGCTCAGCATTGTGATTGAGTTGTTAATGGGGGACATCCCCGAGTTCAAGGTGTTTAAGAAGCACGAGGGCCACTTTGAGCCCTACTTCTACGTGACCAAGGCTGTGAGATTGGGCGACATCAAGCTATTTAGCGAGGTGTTGAAGAGGTACGAGGCCGACTTTAAGCAAGACGACAACTACACGCTCGTGTCACGGTTGCGCCAGAACGTGATTAAGACAGGGATCCGCATCATCTCGTTGTCATACTCCAAAATCTCGTTGAAGGACATCTGCATCAAGTTGCACTTGGACTCCGAGGAGTCCACGGAGTACATTGTGTCCAAGGCCATCAGGGACGGCGTTATAGAGGCGGGCATCAACCACCAGAAGGGGTACATGCAGTCGAAGGAGTTGTTGGACGTGTACTCGACCAAGTTGCCCCAAGCCGAGTTTGACCAGCGCATCAAGTTTTGCTTGTCGTTGCACAACGAGAGCGTCAAGGCGATGCGGTACCCCAGCGAAGATAAGGAGGATGCCAACAAGGAGGTGGAGCCGAGCGACGAGATTGACTTGCTCAAGGCGATCGAGGACGGTGACTTGGATGACTTTATTGATTAAGTAGTGAGTTAGTAGTAGAGAGGTGGGGAATAAATGTAGAGGAAAACGAACACCAAAAAATGGTGGCCGAGAATAGAACTTGAGAAAAACTGGAAAACAAAGCCAACTGGGAACTTGAGCTGTATTATCACAACGAGCACCAATGAACGGGAGCCAGTTCCACATTAACTTGGACCTAGAGACGAATCATCACAAGGATCCATTTGTTCAGGATGAGTATGTGGTAGAGTGAACCGGCAGAACAATGTCGGCCATTTGGTCAGCTACAGAGTACTAACCGCCAGCAGAGACAAGCTCACGCTCGAAGAGCTTATTCCCCGGATCCTAATAGAGCGTCAGTCGCTCTTGAACGTGACTGAGGACTCGCTCCAACAAGAAATCAATAGCAGAAGGCTAGGGGAAGAGAGAAGCCGGCCAGAGGAGGTGCCGGTGCAGAACACAATAAAAGCCGACGACGACAATGAAAGCGGTGTGACTGGCGTGATTGGTGGGGGAGTCCCTGTGGATGACCCATTAGAGGCATTCAACAAGCAACGGGTAGAGCTCTCTAAAGCCATCAACAGTGCGTTGAACGAGACGTCGCTATCACTCGACTTTGTGTCGCTCCTTATTTCCGCCGTCAAGCCCACGCTCGCCAAGCCCACGATGTCGCCACACTTGGCACGGTTTGTCAAGCCTGCGTCGTTGACCGCTGACCGGTTGGCGTTAAACTCTCAGAGTGCAGCCCACGACGCCAAATCGGCCGAGGTGGGCTACGGGTGGAAGGTGGAGTCGATACAGAAGGTGACGGAGTTGTTTCGCAACGCCAGCGTCGACTTGAACGACCAGGTGTTGAAGGAGCGGCAGTACTGGAACATGATTAACTTGGTGTTATCGCACGACGAGGCTTTGTTCCGCATGCGTGATCCGTTGAACAACGCGCGGGCCATTGGCGTGAAGTACGGGTACGGCGACTCCGGGTCCGACTTCCACGACCAGGGGCTCGCCTTGCTTCGCAAGAACAACCAGACAGGCGAGATCTCGTTCCATCCAGTGCTGAATAGTCACCGGGTAGTGGAAAAGGTGTACAAGTATATCCGCATCCGGATCCTCTCTGAAATTGACGGCGACTACATGGTCACGGGCCAGTCGACATTTGAATACCACAACCAGCACACATCATCCACCAACATCATCAACGACATTGAAAAAGCGCGGTTCTTTTTATTCGAGGAGGACTTGTTCCACCAGCTCACGCGTGAGGCCAAGATCTTGATCAACTACAACGTGTCTATCATCTCCAACAAGGTGATTATTGAGATCAACCAGGAGATCATTGAGATTGAGGCGGTGGTGTACGACGAGATGAACGAGGAGGAGTTGGGTAACTACTACCAGAACATCAATACGTACTCGCTGATCAACAACCGCAAGTGCCAGTTGATCTTGAACTACCTCAAACTAATGTTGTGCTGCTACTACAAGTACAACCTCAAGTTGAAGCAGAAGGTGCCCACGTCCTTGATCAAGTGGAAGCAGAACAACTCGCACCCGTTGATCTTGCGGCCATTATTGGGGAGCATGCGGCACGAGCTCAACTTATGTAATATGGAGAGCATCGTGGAGCGGTTGCTTGCCAAGTTTACGCTTGCGGGGACCAAGTGGGACACTCACAAGTTTGTCAACTTGCAGGAGCGGACGCGGAACCCATTCCAAAAGTCGATTGAACGGCCGCGGTCCACCATCACCGTGCCCATAAACAACCACAAGACGGGCAGCGTGTTGAAAATCGACCTCGAGGTGACGACGAACGAGATTTTCGTAAACCTCGTCATTAACTTGTCGGTGACCAAGTTCAGCAGCGGCGATGATCTTACTAGCAACGTCAACGGCGCCAACGTGCTCCATCTCGGGTTCAACGACTTTAACGAGATTGAAGAGTGTCTCGATTGGACAGTGCAGAACTTCATCCAATAAAGGGGGGGTACATAATTATATGTATAACTTTACCTACACATACAAACATTTCCTCTCCTCTCCTATTCACCAATTTCCACCACTCTCACGGCCTCGTCCTGGGCTCTCTGGATGGACTCGGCGTTCTCCTCGATGAACTTCCTCGCACGGTAGTACTTTTCGTCACGTAGGTTGTTGTAGATCAAAAAATTGAACCAGATCTCAAAGAAGGCAAAGGTGATGACAAACGAGTTGCTCACAGGCGACAGGGGCACAAAGTAGACGTACGCTGCAAGCACAAAGTAGGCCAGTAACCGGATGGGCACCAAGGCGTCAAAGTAAGCAACGTTTTCGCCCAAAAGAGGGACCAAGTCCGCCAAAGTGAGCGACCCAAACACCACAGTCAAGATACCTGTCAACGGGTTGGCGTCGCCCAAGCGCACAAGGGGCACCTGCATGGCCTGGCCCAAGAGCACGACAAAGCCGGCCGTCGACAAGCCCTCGGGGTCTTTGACGAGGTAGAACGTGATGGTTAATAGGAAAAGAGTTCTAATATATAATAACGTGACGGATGAGAGGAACTGCATGGGGGGGGCTGTGGTGGTGGTGGAGTTCGAGTTGGCGAAGATTGTCTGTGTAAACGCTGAAGACGCGTGGACAGTTTTTTTTCCTTCCATCGCCTTCACGCTCCATGCAGACAGCAGCAACCACCACAGCAGCTACCGCACCATTGTCCACGACGCATGTTTGCCATCTCGACCCTTGGACTCGCCCTAGCGGGGCTTATATTCCTCCTGTTATTTGTCTTGATATGTACGTGAAACTGAAAGGAAGAACAATCCTTTCCCCCCCAGAGACGCCCTACCTGTCGGACAGCCCACTAACATGTCTCCCCTCCAGGCATTGTCATGATCCCCGCGTTTGTTTGTCTCGAGATTGTTAGCGGCACCGCATACATAATCACCTATGTGCTTTCTAGCGACATTGCCACCGCCGAGGGCCACAGTCTCGATGGGCTTGTTTTCACCTGAGCACCACTACCAGCTTTATTCACTGTGTTTTGCAACCGGGGTGTCGTGCACTAGCGCCAGAAACCGAGCGTACTCATTTTTGTTTGATTTTTTTCTCCACTCCTCGTTTTCCAGTCAACGACCACGTCAGGGACGAGTGAAAAAGACAGAACAAGCAAGAGCACCACCACAACCGTCATCACCACCATCACAAGCTCCACCACAATGCAGTTCATTTTCACGTGCCTTCCCTTACTAGCTGTGGCAATTGCACAAGCCGTGTCGGGCTCTGTCAAGGTGAACAACCGCTCCGTTTCTGTGGGTACCACCCATGCCGGCTCGTTGTCCATCGAATCCCCTCGCGACACCATTGTTGTTGACTTAAAGGTGAAGGGTCTCTCCGAAAAACCCGAGCAGGTCATGCTCGTGCTTTACGCCGCTGCCGAGCCCCAGTTGGTGTCCCATTTTGTGCCCGTGGTTGGCGCTGGCAGCAGGGTCAAGACAACCATCCAGGTGGCGGCCTTGCCCGAGGTGTTGAAAGCACAGGACGCGTTGCAGTTGGACATTATCGTGTCGATCCCTCAAGTGAAGCAGAATTTGGCCGTACTTGTGCCTGGAGCCGATGTCCAGGCGTCGAGCAAGTACGAGCCAAAGGCCAGAATCGGACTTCAGCCAGAGATCCACCACACGTTCAGGGAGGACGAAAAGACCGTGAACCCCGTGGTGCCCGTTGCCTTCAGCGGTGCCGCAATTGTGGTGTTTCTCTTGTTGTTGGCGACGTGGGGCGGGCTTGTTGGTACCAACAACTTGTTTAGAACCTTCAAGACCACCAGCCAGGCCCAGCTCTTGTCCAACATTGCCTTCTTGGTGTCCATCATCGGCTTTGAGGCCAACTTTGTCAAGTACTATCTCGGCCAGTCGATTTTTACCACGTTATTCTACGGGTTTGTCTTGGCCGCTCCCAGCGTATACTTTGGCGTCAAGGTGTTGAGAAGCTTGGCCGCCAACCGCGCCGCCGGCAAGTAAGGAGACGGCATTGGGAAGTGGACTCAATGGTACAGATGAAAGTGTATGGATAGATATATAAGCACTAACTGACTACACCCTCTTCGTCCGTAAACGTATTTGTGATCCACTTGATATTGAATAAGCCTCGTAGTCCGCCGTCCATCGAGTTGGCGGCCACGATCTTGCCGGTGATCAACGCCATGGGCAACACCGAGTACGACCGCGAGTCCAAGGAATGGCACAAATTGTCGCCCGTCACCCACACATGGCCCTTGGGGATGGTAATAAACTTGTTGAACCCTTCGTGAGCTGTGGCCTCTCCCTGGCTATTGGTCAACTCTGACGACGACGATGGGTCTACGAGTATCACGTCGCCGGGCATGCCCGTGATGCGTTTGCACACGCGGTGGTGTGGGTCGCTCGGTTTCATAGCAACAATACAGTCACCCATTTCGACGTTGCGGCCGAGCCTATACTGTTTCAATGCATGCACGTAGTCAAACTGGTTCTGCAAGGTCGGCAACATCGACTCGCCCCTGGTCTCGGTGAACTCGTAGATATTTTCGTGCACCAAGTGCGCCAAGCACCCGGCACGCAACGTCCACGAGAAGGTGGAACCGAGGAACCGTAGCATATCTGTGACGGACATATGGGAGAGAAGGTGTTGGACTGTGGTGGTGCCCTTGTGGTAGTGTTATCCTGATGGTGATGGTGATAGTGGCACTTATGCTCCTCTGACGAAAAAAGAGCATATTTCCCCAAATAAAACCGTTGTCTTATTATTACAAATACAAAAACCAAGAAAAAGCTATACAAAACACCCCGCTTCGAAGTGTCTAGTAGACGAAACCCAAGATCTTACCGGAAACGTGCTTTCTTCTGGCCTCCTCATGGTCCATGATACCTGCCGAGGTGGTCAAGATGACGTAACCAAACTGTCTGGCGGGCAACAAGTTGTCGGTCCATCTCTCAATGTCGTTGATCTTAACGTTGAATCTGGGGGAGATGACACCGCACTTGTTCAATCTGCCGTTTAACTGAACAACAATCTTGCCGGATCTGTGGTCGTCAATGTATTCGAATTCACCAATGTAGCCTATTGAGTGTTAGTAAGAGCGACATTTGGAGCCCCCCAGCCCATGGGCCAGAGAGAGGCAAAGAACAAGGTGGAAAGCTGGTATAAAAGTCCAGTCATAACTTCCAAACACACACGCCAGCGACACAGAATGTTTAGGAAAAGTAAACGACAAAGATGGGTGGGAAAATGAACCATCCGTCGTGTAAGAAGCATTTCCTGATTCGCTTTTCCGAATACTTAAAAGACAGAAAGGGACTGAGACACCGTTCAAACCATCCAGTTATCAATTCGGAGTATGGTCGTGCGGGTATGCGCAAGTGTGTGTGGGTTATGCAACTTTTGCAGTACCAGCTTTCATCTCACCCTTGGGAGGGGCAAGTACATACCGTGCTTCTGCATGACAGCCAAGAACTTGATGATGACCTTAGACGAAGGTCTGATCAAGACCTGTCTCTTGCCGGTTTTTTCGGCGTTGTTGATGGCATTCAAAGCATCAGCGAGGACGGAGGTTCTAGTCATCTGGGGGGAGAATAGAAGTTAGTATACCCAACGCAGGGGCATTGGGCGGGTCCTTTTCGGGTCCTACTCAACACAGCCACATGAGTGTCCCATGCAAAAAACATCGGATTCATGAGCGGTGGCATCTCGGTGGTGTATAAACCACCAAGTTTACCATTCCAGGAAAGTGGTATCAGCCATCTCATGGACCTCCTTGTCTGTTGAAAGAACGGAGAAACCCATGACATTCTGTGGAAGATTGTCAGACTAACCTTACAAAGCAGGGCCACTGTCATTGTAAAATTACCCAAAGATGCGCTGATTCAAATTCCGGGAAAACCAAATAAACAAAAGGGAAAAAAGAGATGAACTCTGCAGTGTGTTGCTACTCCATGGGTCAAGCGGTTGATGGCGGATGCTGGGTTACATACTGTTACTGTGGGTTTGGTATTATTCGGTTGATGATAATGAGAACTGGAGCAAGAAGTGAAAATTTTTTTCTTTCCTTTTTTCCTCTGCGCCTTCTCCAGAGTATAGCAGGGTAACCTTATTGCCATTTTTAGCATATGAGCACGACCATGGCCAGATTGGAGTGAATCAGCCAAGAAGTGACCAGGAAGGAACCACCGCCAGCGGCACAGCCACAAGCATCACCACCTCCCTTAATGCCGAATGACCGGGAAATATCGCAGCATCTTTTTTCTAGAATACGACCCTTCTGTGTCGACTTGTCGCTGCAGTCGATGCAACCAGCGCTTAACAGCCAAAAGATCACCGCGTTGTTGATCTCCATTGAAGCCGAGTTGGTGGCGTTTGCCGACCAGCGTGTACCGCCAGCCATTGCGGACTACGTGTTTTTCCCCATCTCTAACTTGCTCAAGCAGCTGCAGTTGGGCGACGTGGTGGCCGAGCACATCCTTCGTGTGGTGAACCGCTTGATCGGCTGTAGCTGGCGCTTTGACGCCAACTACGCCCTCCTTGACCAGTTATTCCCCTTGCTCATATTCTTGCTGGGAGGAGCGAGTAGTAAGAGGAACACAACTGAACCATTGCCATTTTACACCAAGCTGTTGAGCTTCAAGGCGGCTGCAGTGTCGGTATTGCTCAGCGCAACCACTGCCGTTGGCCGCGATTACTTCGAGGAGCTGAAACGGCTCCATTTTCTCGGCAGCATCATGTCCATAGCTCTCGTGGTGTTGCAGCTCAGGCCTGACTCACAGGAGTCTATGCAGGTCATTCTTGATGCCCTTGACCTTGTGACGGCGTTGGCGCAACGACTCACACCGAGCCAACAGTCGCAGATACTTCCCGGAATCGTGTCAGCCATGACCAACTTTGTTTCCCAGAGCACGAGCTTCAACCACCAGATCACGGCCAAACTCTTGCACGTGTTGGCCGGAGTGATCTGCCTGTCGTTTAACGATCGCGAGTTGCATGCCGAGCTCCAGCTCGACCGTGTGCATGAGTTGGGCAGTATCAAGGCAGCATGGGACGATGATGTCCAGACTTTGGGCAGCATGACCGCGTCTGATGTTACTATCACCGAGTTGGACCACCGCTCAATGGCGTGGTTGCAGGCAACATCGAAGCAGTTGAAGTTGAGTTTGGTGGTGATGTTCAAGGCGATCTTGCTTGCTCCAAGAAATAGGCAGCGGATCCAGAACAACCGTGAGTTGGCAAACGAGGTCTCTAGGTTCGTGGAGAGCGTGTTAAAATCCAGCTTTGTGTCCTTGTACACCGAATTCACCTCCGTGGCCATCGACATTTGTTCTTTGTTGGTGTTTGCCATTGGCGATAACCACAAAATCTCCAACCTTTGCACCATGGTCTGCAACGCCGTGAATGGAAGTGACAAGGAGAGCGCGTTGTTCGACATGGTTAAGGTAAAGTTGGCCGAGTTTATCGACGCCAAGCTTCCATCTCTCGTGTTTTCCACTGACGAGGATAAGGTGGCAATGAACCTCATGGCGATAAAATTCAACTTTGCCTTGCTCGAGAGCCTTTCAAAGCGCGTAGATCCGACATATGATAATCTCGATACCCTCCGCTCCTCGTGTTTGAATGTGGTCAGCATGTCCATGGTCGAGGCCTACAAGTTTGAGCACTCCAAGAGGTCGAGCAAATCCTTTGCAGCAAGTTCTCTAGTTGGGGTTTCTGCTTCCTCGCTGAACATGCTCGACTCTATTGAGTTGCCAGGCTACATCAATGCGCTGAATGTGAAGGCAGAGCAGCCGCGCACTGCTGTCAAGCTGAAAATGCCCAACCTCCAGATGATTGCGCGTGAATGGAGCTGCGGCGATGTGGGCGAGCTCGACGATAGTCCCGTGGGTGTCGGATCCAATTTTCTTGAGGCCAGCATGCGGGAGCTTCTTGAATTTGTGTCAGAGCTAAGGGGCGACGACTCGGCCGCGAGTTTGCAGACATTGGAGCGGGTGATGGAGAGTAGTGATGGAGGCATACTTGACAGGAGCATGGCCCTCTGGGTGGCAAGCAGCTTTGCCAAGAACCGATTGGGCAAAACTGGTGGCTTCAACACCAGTGAGTTTTTGACGTTTGGTGATAGCGATGATGACGACGATGTCACCATCGATGGTGACGATGATTACAACCAAAGTGAAAGCTCTTACTTGGTTCTCGCGCGGGCCGAAGAGTTACTCGCAGACCTTCCAGAAAGTGTCGATAACACCCACCTGCTTGCGTACTGCTCTGCCCTTAACGCTGTGACCGCCGTTGCTGGGAGCCTCCTGTTGGACCAGTTCCGGTCCGACTTTTTAATGGACCACCTCCTCGTAGTGTTCCAGGGGTTGACATACCAAGAACCGCTCGTTCACGCACAGGCCCAGCACACTCTCAAGGTGATTGTGGACACCTACTACAACGGCTCTTTGGCTACTATGGTGATGGATAATCTGGACTACTTGGTTGACGGCATCAGTCTCCAGATGGCAGTGGCATCAAACTTGACGCCGACGTTGCCCGGCATTCTCTTGATCGTGGTCAAAGTTGCAGGCATTCAGTTGTTGCAGGCGCACCAGTTGGAGGACATTCTCACCGAGATGTTTGTGTTGCTCGACGCGTACCACGGGTACAACAAGTTGGTAGAGCACTTTTTCGTGGTGTTTGAGGCGTTGATCGAGCAGGTGGCGCGCCAGTACCAATCGCCCAAGATTGAGCATAAGCCTGGGGAGAACCAGTCGTTGTTCAAGCCGTGGGGAATGACCAACAAAGAGCAGGTGATGGACATGCTCAGTGACAATAAAGTGGATCCGTTTGAGTATGACGGCACGAAGGAGTATTTCAAGAGAACAGAAGATAAACCGTTTGGTGAGCTCCAAGATTCTGATGATGAGGATGAGAGGGAGGATGACGAGAACGTGGGGCAGCGACAGGGACAGGGACAGGAAGAGCCAGAGGAGCCAGAGGAGCCAGAGGAGCCGTGGACCTCATCCATCCCTAAACCCATATACATGATCCTCCAGAGGATCTTTAGCTACGGGTTTGCGTTAGTATCGCAGCCACTGTACTCGTTGAAAGCCCAAATTGTCAAGACATTGCGGCAGCTCTACCCCTTACTCAGCACAAACTATAAGTTCGTGTTGCCGGTGATTGCCAGCAACTGGCCCATATTGGTGTCGTTAATAACCGGTTCTACCGCATTGTCGTTCTACAACACTGTACAGTCGAGCAGCAAGTCACCCGAGGAGATCAACTTGATCACAGGTGCTTTGCAGTTTGCCACCGATATTATGAGGGAAGATAGGGAGCGCGAGGAGTATTTCTTTGGTCACAAGTTTAGGGAAGCGTGGGAGTACATGTGGAAGCATTCGGATTTGGGTAGAAGGCAGAACCAGAAGCAGAATGAGAACCAAACCCAAGTGGTATTGCCCCCAGAAGCGGTTCATGCGTTCCGGTTATACCCCCGGTTACGGGAAGCCTTGGTCGCATTTTTAATCGAGGGCGTGCAGAGCTACGGGCGCAGAATCCCCGACGTGGAGAGATACGACATCGTCAGGGTATGCTACGGGCTCAGCATTCCCAAGAGCATAGCGCTCTCGCGGGATACCAGGGGTGTACTTACTGTAATTAGAGCTAATTTAGTATAACATCGCCGTCACCGTCCTTTTTCAGCAAGCCTTCCGTTGCCTGCAGAGCACTACCCGCTCCAACATCGGTGTCGGTGGTCATCAAGTCGTGTAACACCGCCTTCTTAATAGGCGAATTCTGTCTCGGTTTTGGGGCCAAAGGGAACGGCAATCTTTGCTGCCCGGATGACAACTCCGCCTTTCTCGGCGTTGCGTTGGCATTGGAATCACCGGTGCCGCTGCCACTGGTGCGTGCCGGCTCGCTCAAGTTCACTCGCTTCTTCTGTATGAGCTCGCCGATAGTCTGGGTCCGGGGCACGGTATCGGCCAAGAAGTTCAAGTTGTCGTGGGTGGCAGCAGAAACGGCAAAGTCCTTGTACTGGATCTTCTTGCGCTTCTCCATCTTGGCCAACATCGACGCCTGCTCGACAAAGTACTGTACAAAGAGCTCGGTGGCCAACCCAGCGGCGTACACGGCGCTGCTGGAGGCCGCGAGGTAGTCGGGGTCCATCTTGAAGATGCGTTTTATCTTGGAAACTGGGAGCGACATGCTCTCGTCGTCGTCATTATCCTGAATGGCCTCACCCTGAGTGGCTCCTTGGGTTGCGGCATCAGCCTCTGCATCTTTCATCACCACGTCTTCTTCTTCAGGTGCCGTGTCAGCCTGAACGGCACTAGCAGCGGTTTCTCCAGGCAGAGTAGAAGTCTCGGGTGGAGGAGTAGTCTGTGGTGTTGCCGTAACCGATACAGCTTCTGCTTGCGAATTGTGGCCCATTGGTATGTGTGTCTTAGTGTACCAATGCTGTGCCAATGTTTTGAGTCGTATTTTCGTGGACACACTTTTTTTCACCAGTCCAAGACGCGCGCGTACTCTAGCGGAAGCTCGACTACAATCACGTGACAAAGGTCTCCATTTACTCATATACGTCCAATTATATACATGACACCTCGGTTTCCCACATCGGCTATGTCCACAGTACTGTATGTGCTTCCTACGCTTGCCGCGCCGGCTGTGGCTCCTCCGCCGCTATCTCCATGACCTCGTTCCTCTCGATCTCCTCCAAGTCCGGGTGTACCGTCTCCTCCAAGTAGCCCAACTTCTCCAAGTCCTCAGCGTTGTAGGCCAGGTAGTTGCTCCCGTGCTCAATGAAATTTATCACGTTGTGCAACGCCAACTCGGGAGACTTTTCGCGGTCGCTGTACCCGCGCACCTTCTGGATGAACATGGGCGACAACGGCGACACCAATGCCTTCAAGTTAGTCGTATGCAAGTCCTTGGGCACCACGTACGTTCTCACCTTCTGCCAGTTGACCGTGTACCGGCCGTTAACGGCCTGCGATCCGATACCCGAGGAGCGCGTACCCTTGTAGTAGTGCTTGTTGCCGTCTTTGGTAGTCAAAGCGTGTCTTTTGGAGCCCCTCGTGGTCAAGCCGTACCATATCGTGCCGTCCTTGTACGTCTTCCAAGGTCTCCTCAATGTGGCAATCTCTGTTGCCTGGAAGTTTAAGATCTGCGAGGCTCTCATTTTGGGGGAACGGTTGGCTTTGCCGGTGTGGTGTGCCGTGGATGTTAGGGGGAGACTGATGATTGGTGCTGAGAAAAATTTTTTTTAGGTCTTTGCTTGTCTCGCTCTGACAGTAAGAGACTGCCAAGGGAGGCTAACAAGGTTAGGCTACAGGGGCTACCAGAGGTTGCAATAAACGCCAAGAAGAAAAAAGTGCACGATGTGTTTGCATTACAGCAGCAGTAGCAGTTGTGACGATGGTGGTGCTGGTGATGTTGATGACAACCATCCCATAGTGTCCTGTATACCTTTGCTCGTGGGAATTTCTAAACAATCGCATGCACAGCCAACATTTAGTCCTTTTTTTGGTTACAGGTGCACGCCCCCCCCCCCCCCACAAGGAAGACAAGCGCAGCAACTGTTCCAATCTAGCCAATTTCAGGTGTCAAAAAAGCCACTTGAGCTCATTTCCTCGACAACTATTCTCTTCCTTCCTCCTCAACAAAGCTATAACAGTTCTATAACAGTTCTTCCACAATGCTGATTCCAGAACGGCCCTCGAACATCGGGTTCTTTAACAAGCAGCTGGGATACGGCCCTGACGTCCAGGTGCAGACCCACACTTACTCCGACCAGCCCACGCCCCTCAGTCCCCACCAGAACAAGGCGTACGGCTACGTCGCCAACCACCTAGATAGTGACCATAGAAAGGAGTACGCCAAGCAGGGCGGCAAGCAATTGCTCAACTTGTTGATTGGCTTCATCTGCAAATAAGGGGGGCATGTCTCCTTTTCTGCATGAAGATAAATAATAGTTATCTGCAATACATGCCTTAGAGCTTAGCACTGGTTTTGCCGTGTTCCTTCTTGATAATGTCCACCACTGCCTGCGCCATGCCGAAGCTGCCCTGATAGCCCCCGCCGCCCGCGCCGTAGTTGTGCACGAGCCACTTATTCTTCTTATCCAACGCCACACGGGCGCCGTCCTGTCTAAAGGGCCGGAACCCCACGTTCACTTTAACGACCTCGATCTTGGGCGGGTTGCCTAACTTGCGGTCCACCAACTCAGGCGCATACTTAAGAGCACGCCGGATGGTGCGCTGCGTGAGATCCTCGTCCTCTGCGCCCGAAGTATCTCCCGCGCGGAAACAGCCGCCAATAATGGCTCCGCCCTCCTTTCTGGGCATCACGTAGAGTATCTCATCAGGAGTTCCAGGGAAACCCAGCACACAGATCTGGACTCTGGTGTTGTTTTTGACGAGCAAAGTTTGTCCTTTTACGGGGAATGTCCGCTTAGTATCCTCCACGCCCTTGATCGATGTTGCCAGTAAACCCGTGCAGTTGACAACGTAGTCCGCCGGTTTAATGGTGGCACTAGCGCCAGCACCATCAACACCAACATTAGTACCACCAAAACTGACACCAGCCCAAATGTTGCGCGCTTCTCTTATATCCTTTACCCGCGCCACGCGCACAATGCAGTTGCCAATCTCCTTGTTCTGCTGAACTAAGTATTGCAAGTACACCGGCGCCGACACCACGACGCCCTTGAATGTGGTGCCAAACGCAATGCCCTCGGGGAGTTCCTTGGCATCCAAGATCCGAAAATCGTCCACAAAGGTACGGAACCAGGGGATGAACTCCTGCATGTTGCCGCGCTTCTCCGATACCTCGTGTTGGGTGTAGTACGAAATGTTGTTCTTGATCCAGATCCCCGCGCGGGGGTCGGCTTCAGCGAGCTGGAGAAACTTCTTGTATGCGGGCTTGTCGAGGTTCTGGAGCGTCATATCGCTGGGGGTGGCGAACGAGTGCCAGTTGGCCCCTGCATAGGACGACGTGTATGACTGGTCAATGTCGCCGGGGAGGTGTTGCGCAGCAATAGTGATGTCGAAGTGAGGGTTGGCCCGCTTCAATTCCAAGGCGGTGGTAAGACCAACCACACCTGCACCAAGAACAACGACTCGTGTCATAGTGAAGGATTAATGGACAGTGATGGAGAAAGAGTGTGTTCTGTCCACTCGTGTGGGGAGACAACAACAAGGGGCCACATGAAAAAGAGTGGGAGTGCCACACAAAAGCGGAACGCGGGAGCCGAGAACGCAGAAGTAGTGTGTTGTGGTCAATAAGTATTAGACAATAGACCAGGAAACAAGGGAAGAAACTGCCCCTTGCAGCAGCGCAAAGACCTCAATTACATCGGCAAAGCCACTGAAGCAACATCTGCACCACCACCACTCCTGCATCACCACTACCCACACACCCATGGAAATCCTTCTGCGAATTGCTTTTCCCTACAACGAGGTTGAGGACACATTAGTGTCACTCCACAAGCTCGTATTGACCGACGACACCGATTCGGTACGCACAGTCATTGCATTGAAGAACGACAAGCTGGTAGAGTCCATCAAACGGTTATATACCAGTACCCAGTTCCCCATTGACGAGAAAACCACATACATTGAGCACGCGGGCAACGAGGCGTTCCCGCTCCTTATACGGGTCAGCTCACGGTACACCCGGTTCAAGCTCCATGTGCAGATCCGGCCCACGCCGGAATACCAAGAAAAGTCGTTGCTCATTGTCAAGTCCCGCGATACGGACGCCCAGAACCTCAAAAGCCTATTGTCCGAGGACACGCGGGAGTTGTCGGTATCGCGGTTGGAGTACGCGAAACTCCCCATTGATGAAGGCAACGCCAGTTTCCAGAAGGTGGTGATCAACGACTCCTACGACATCAATGTGTTCCACAATGGCATTGTGTCAGTGTCGGTGTGGGAATACGACCCGCATACCAACGACCATCGGTACTTGCTCCACTTTAGTTTCTGGGTCGACGAGCACAAGCAACCACCACCGCCGCCAAACAACCCCTCACAGTACATCTTACCCACCAAGGGCCAACCGTTGGAGTCCAAGTCGCCTGAGCGGCGGTTACTTAGCTTGGGTGACTTCCGACGCGAGTTCAGCTTTAATATCGAGGACGGGCCCGAGTTCCGCAAGACGTTGGCGAGCTTGGAGCTAGGCGTGCCCATGGCGCGCAAAGTGTATGCGGCACTCATCGACGACTTTAAGGTGTTGGAGACCAGCGTACGGCACATTACCACCGCCAAGACTAGAGTCATTGAGGGGTTGGGTGCGTTGGTCGACTTTGAGTCGGAGTCGTTGTTGCGCGAGTTTGGGTTCAAGCGCGACTTTGACACCGTATTCCGGTCGTTGTTTGAGCCGTTTGAGAAGAACATGCGCTTCTTCTTTGACCACGTGTGCGACCACCGGCCGCTCAGCAAGATCTTGAACACATTGTTGCTGTGGGAGTCAGAAAAATCCGAGCTCGCCCAGCAAAAGAAGAAATTTGAAAACGAGTCGAAGGAGTTCTACAGCTGGATGAACAAGTACCTCTCCAACGAGAAGGAGCGGCCGGAGCTGAAGTTGCTCGCCAAGCGTAAGGCATTTGAGTTGTCCAAGTTTGACTACCTCAGCGTATTGAGCCGGGTCAAGAACAATCAGTACGTGAACAAGTTGCTAGAGGACTTGTTCAAGTTCACCAACTTGACGTACCAAGAACAGGATCCGCGACTCCTCGAGGTTAAGATGTTTAAAGACCGTAGGGCAAGCCAGACGTTGCTTGCAGAAAGCTACCAGGTGTACTTGCACGCATTGCTCCGGTTCAACAGCGAAAAGTACCAGTTTCGGCAGATGATCGAAGCCTGTCTGTCGAACGAAGAGTTGACAAAGCTTATCAAGAACAACCGGCTCAACCATGCAACGTCGATGAAGCCATCAGGTACAAGTAATAGTGGTGGCAGTCTGGTGACGGCGTCGATCGATGAATTTGTCGTCACCAACGACAACTTTGACTTGATCTTTTCCAACAGCAGGCCTCCTGAAGCGCGCGACGCCGAGGCCGGTGCCGAGAAGGCGGGCATCTTGTACACATTGGGTGGACAGGGAAAGCAAGGGTGGCACAAGGAGTGGGTAGTGCTTAAGAACGGGCAGTTGATGGAGTACGCCGACTGGCGCCAGGGCAAGACACCCATTAACCGGCCAATCGAGGTGGCGTTGTCGAGCGTGAAGCCTGTGACGTACGACAAGCGCCAGTTTTGCTTTGAGATCTTTACCTCCGCTGGCGTCAAGCACGTGTTCCAGACTTTTGACAACGACGACCGCGACAAGTGGATTAAGGCGTTGTACAACGCGGGCCAGCTCGTAAACACAAAAAGGCTTGAAAGACAGCCACAGAGGCTGCAGAACAGCGGCAATCATTCCCAAGACAAGCATTCACAGCAGCAGCAGCAACAACAGGCACTGCTGAGCGGCCGACGGAAGAACTTGGGCAGGTTGATCACCGACCTTGTCGACAGACCGGTGATCCCCGGAAGCAATGACCTGTCGGTGTCGCCCGTGTCACTTGTGTCCAGAGTCCCCGAGACGGACTACTTAAGTATGGTGCGGGCGGTGCCCGATAGTGACAACGATAAGTGCTTGGACTGCGGCTCGACCGAGCTGGTGGAGTGGGTGTCAATCAACACGTTGTCATGCTTCTGTGTGCGGTGTGCATCGTGCCACCGCAACATTGGCTCGCACATCACCAAGATTCGGTCGTTAAAGTTGGACAAGTTTGAGAACGAGACGGCATTGTTGTTGCAGTACGTCAACAACCGGCAGGTAAACTCGTACATGGAGGAGAACTTGCCCACGCGGGAGAAGATTTCCCCCGCCGAACCCAATGAGCTGCGGTTGGAGTTTATCAAGAAAAAGTACTTGCTCAAGAGCTACAAGGCGGTGGTCCCTGACATCAACAACCAGCTCATCCACGCGATCCAGAAGATCAACATTGGCGGAGTGTTGAAGTACATTCTCTGCGGCGCCGACGTGGACATGAGCTTGCAGATGAAGGTGCCGCTGCACAACGAACACTTGAACGTGTCGCTATTTGAGTACTCGTTGCGCAAGTTTGTCGAGATCACAGACGACATGGCATTTTCCAGTTCCAAGAAGTTGTTTATCATCTCGGAGTTATTAGTATTGAACGGGTGCCGCATTGATGACGTGAAGGAGTTGAACAAGGACTTGGTGCTCACCGACGCGGCGGTGGAGTATTGGAAGATCCGGAGTTTGAAGGCAAGCGGTGGGCTAATTACCCCATAATAGTGAGAGTAGGGAGTCCACGAAAAGGGCTGCAGCTTGTCTCGATTACACTTTTTTTTGTCGTTGCTTGCCGCTGCTGCCAAAAAGAGAGGAATTCGGCTGTATCTCTTTTCTTCTTTGTGTACATCACAAATGACGTGCCAGCAACCCATGGGATACCGAGGCTACACCTTTGTCAAGTGCATTGGCAGGGGCAGCTTTGGCGACGTTTACCAGGCGCGGAACGGCAGCGGCCGCACTGTGGCGGTGAAGGTGGTGAACGTGGACAAGGCGCCCGACGACGTGGGCCAGGCTGTGAACGAGGTGCTCTTTATCACACGGTTGCGAAACCCACACGTGGTTGAGTACATCGAGAGCTTTGCTACTGGGTACAACATGTTTATGGTGATGGAGTACTGTGGTGGCGGGTCGTGCTCGGACTTGTTAAAGCACCACCGGAAACTCAGCGCCGACGTGGCGAGCTGTATTATCAAGGACGTACTTGTGGCGTTGTGCTACTTGCACTCGGAGCACAAGGTGCACCGCGACATCAAGCTGGCCAACATCTTGTTGACAAGAGAAGGAGTGGTCAAGTTGGGTGACTTTGGGGTGAGTGCCGAGCTTGTGCGGGCGAAGAAGCGAACCATCGTAGGTACGCCCTTCTGGATGGCTCCCGAGGTGATTACGCGGGGGGAGAGCAGTGGTGGTGGAACTGGTCCTGGTGGTGGCAGCATCCATGACAGGGGGTATGACGAGAAGGCAGATATCTGGTCCATGGGTATCACTACCATCGAATTGGTCATGGGCGCACCGCCGCTCTCACAATACGACCCCATGAAGGCGTTGCGCGTGATTCCCAAGCTGCAGCCACCTTTGCTCCGTGGAACTTGCTACAGCGACAACATCAAGGACTTTGTGCGGTACTGCTTGATCAAGAATCCGGCAAGACGACCACCCGCGCAGGTGTTGATGCACCACCATTTCATCACCCACACCCCGGACGCGCGCGCGCGCCTTGCGGAGCTCATTGCTGCCAAGAACGGCTCACACAAGGTTAAGGCACAGCAGCCGAGAGTCAATATGGGTGCAACGGAACTACACGAACACCCAAAGCACCATGCACCACCAGCCGTGTTGTGGGAGCTCACCACAGTGGTGGGGTCCACGCAGCGCGCCTTGCCGCAAACGCCCATGTCACCCACGTCGCCCACGTCGCCAGCGCAGGAAGATTCAGATGGCAAAGGTTTCACAGCCACGGAACTGGTGCCGGGTGACTTGCTGTTGGCGTTGGCGCTAACCTTGGCGCAGCCAAAGCCGCGCGTGGTTGACAAGAAAGAAGTGTTCATCTACTGCTTGAAACAGGTCTGCCAGCGTGCACAGGATGGTCCTACCAAGACTGTGGTGGAACGATTTATGGAGACGGTGTTTCGGTATGAGACTGCGTGTCCGGGATTGTGTAGTGCCATCATGGACGAGGTGGAGAGGAGCTGCGCGTAGCTAGAGCAGAAATGGGCACAGAAAATACACGCAAACAGAGATTGATAGGGAAACAGCACAAGTATCTGCACTAAAAAAACGTCTATGTATCCGGCTTCTCCGTGGAGGTGTAGCCAATAAAGCACGAAGGAGGGTGGTGTAGACGCATTGTAATAATTCCGGTCGCGCCTACATCTGAGAAGAAGCCTACAGAGGAGGGCTTCCCACAGAGGGGAGGAGGAGGAGGAGGATATAAACAAACAGGAGAGGAAGAACCGAATAAAAAAGTTTATTTCCCAAAAAGCGCGTTTCTCAGGGAGACACCAAAATTAGAAATACAAAGAAAAAAATTTCGTGTTTCTGTTAGCAACTGAATCGTGCCTGCTTGATACACACATCACCGCGTATGCTCTCACACATCTTCTCACACCACTGGACAAAGAAGAACATACACGCATCATCATCTTCTTCTTCAACAACACCACCACCACTGCCACTCTTTCTTCTAACACTAGCATAACTTCCTTGACAGCGCCAGTCACCTCCTACACACCACCCACCCAACACATTCTCTTTTTTCCTTCACCCCCTTTCGGGCTACTCCCACTTTTTTAGCAACCATGACGGACAACAAGCAGCTACTGGTGCCACCGCCAGAAACTCCACGCGACAAGAACACGACAGGGCTCGGATCTAGGTTGAACAGCATCAACCGCAACATCACACCGTCGTTTGCGTTTAGCTTGAGTTTTCTGCCCTCGTTCAGCTTCAACACCCCCGTAGCTTCCGGGTCGCCGCACAAGTTTCTCGGCGTGTCAAGCAGCTTAAGTAAGGTCGCCAGCAGGAAATCCAACGCGGTGCTGGCCAGCAGCGGCAACCAGTTCCTTGAAGCCTTGGCCGGGGACAACGCGAGGAGTCGACAGGAGGAGAACAGCCACACTGTGCAAAGTGGGCACCCCGAAGAAGGGGACGACGACGACATGTGGTCGTCGCTCAACAACACTGCCAGCCACGACGCCACGGTCATGACCTCCATCGCCGGCGACGATGGCAAAAGGAGTACTGAGACCTCGTACCTCACTCCCAGCAAGTTGGTGATCACCGACAGAGGTGAGGACCAACGTGGTCAGAAGGAGGAGCTTGGAGAAGCAAAGAAGAACCAAGAAGAGAAGAAGAAAGAGGACGTTAGCGTGAATAACAAGAAAGCGGAAGAGAGTGATGACAGCAATGCCCACGTGGACATGTCGCAACCCCGCGAAGTTCAACAAGCACATACTGCCCCCGCTTTGATGCCAGCAACCGCAGTGGTCAAGCTGGAATTGGGCGACCGTGCTGTGAAGAAGCGCAAGTTGTCGGCGCCCGCTGTCATTTCTGACTCCCCCAATAACTCCGTCGCCTCGCGCATCGACTGCACCATGTCGTCGCCCATTGTGGTACGCAAAACCAGCATCCTCGCTACGTTGTCGGAAGATAAGGTGTGGAACACCGAGCTAGACGACGTGCTCATCAAGTGTTTCCGCAAGTACCGGGAGTTCAAGGAGAACCAGTTGAGCTATAACTCGTCGTCGATCCTCAAAAAGACGTCCCAGAACAAGGTGTTGTCGCGCATGATCTTCAACAAGACGGGCGTGTTGCGAACGACCAAGCAAATCTCGTCACGGTTGTTCCGGTTGTCGAAGTCGGGCAAGATCTCCAAACGCGCTATTGTGGCCGGTGCTGGTATCGGAGCCACCTCCGCCACCACTGCCGATGGCAGGACACCACAGACGGTGGGCTCGTGCGGCGTCGATTTTGACGACTTGTCACAAACACCCTTGGACGACTTTGTTGGCACCGGCGCCAGTGCTGGCCACGGCTCTGTCGAGGCAAACTCTATCATTGACCATGAGTTGGATATGCTATTGTCATCGTCTCCCTTGGCAAACATTGTCGACGAATCCACCTACGTGTTAACACTCGTGGATTTCCGGTTGCGGTACCTCTCGGACCATGAAGATAGCCATGTCGTTGCCGCGCTCGTACCCAACCGGATTTCTGGTTCCATATCTGCATCTGCATCAGGCTCTGTTTCTGCTCCTACTTCTGGCCCTGCTCCACTTGTCGATAGCGCTGTTCTCTCCAAGCTCAGCGCCAAGAAGGTACCTCTCTGGCAAATTTCACACTCTCTCAACTTGAGCCACCGACAGATGTCCACCTCCACGCCCATGTCATCGGTGTCACCGGGGTTCCAGCACCCGTTCAACCTTGCGAGTGGCCAGTTTGAGTCGTACATGAAGATTGACGTTACATGCGAGAGCAAGCCGCCGATGTTGAGTTGGTGCAGCTCGTTGGAGGTGTACAGCAGCAACACCAGGCTTTTGAGCGCCGTTGACCGTGTGAATGGCTACCTCAATGAGGCTTCGGGCACGTACACTTTGCACGTGCCATTTCTCAAGACATTCTTTGCCGGCTACCTCGGCTTCTTGGCCCACGGCCAGGCAGCCAGCTCCGCCACGAGCTTGAAGGTTGTACACCTTATATACAACAACGCTACTAGTGGTGTCAACAGCCATGTCAGTAGCAGCGGCTACCTCAAATTTGATTGGAAACGGTCGCAGTTGTACGCGTACGTTGTTCATGAGTTTGATTTTAGCGGCAGTGGCGTTTCGGTGATGCACGTGCTCGATGCCGCCTCGATGGTGGATGAGAACGAAACAGTGGTGGCCGACTCGTCGCCCTTGAAGTCGTCACCGGCAGAGTCGATGCCCAGCTTCGAGACCCCCAGCAAATCGAAGTTGCGAATCGACGTCAGCAAGGCCAAAGCGCATACCAGCACGGGCACGAACGCAGGTCCAATGACTGCCCCTGTCTACGACGCGTCGGTGGTGCAGCGGTACAATCAGAGCTTGCTTGACCAACAGGAGGAGTTGAAGCGGCAGATCCGTCACCACCAGATGCAGATTGGACAGCCGCCGTTGGTGCACTCACAGTCGGCCGTCAACGTGCGCCAGTTGAACAGTTCGCCCATGATGCAGGCGACGCAAGCGACCGTGGACACCCCGCTCACGGCAGTGTCGTACCACAGCACTCAGGAGCAGCAGTTTATGGCGGAGCAGCAGCGGCACATTCATGAACACTTTTTGCAAAACCAGATGGCACAACAGAACCAGATGGCGCAGCAACAACAGTGCCAGCAACAACAGCGCCAGCAGTTACAATTTGCGCCCGCATACGGCGTGTCACATGCACCCCCCGTCATGACGCAGCAACAAATCATGTTTATCCAGCAGCAGCAGCGGCAGCAGCAGCAACAGCTTTTCCAGATGCAGCAACAGATGCACGCTCCCCAAGTGACCTCGGCGCCCGCATCACAGCCCCACTTTCTCATTGGGAACAACCCCGAGTTTGGACAGAACCCATTTAGTGTCATGGACAACAAGGAGAACGCCAAGCCCAAGGAGATTGTATTTGGCCCTATCTTGGAGTACGACCCGTCCAAGGACGCAAAGAAGATCCAGCGTGCTGCGTCAAAAAAGCCCAACAACGGCGTTCACCGGTTCCCCGTAAACCAGCCTGTCAGCATATACAAGCCAAAGGGGTTATAAAATAAAGAGACTTTAGGGCTCATATCGGTTTTCTCTGCCCTCCTTTTTAGTTCTTCCAATCAAGATGTGTGGCATATAGTATTGTTTTTTGTTAGCGCACGACTCATGGCGGGCTATATTCTTTTGCGTGTTTTATCTCCGCCCTATGCGCGCTGACTCGAAACAGCCGCAACTTCCAGAGAAGGCAGTGTGACCAAGACGAGCAGAACAGAGTAGAACGCATCCACAGCCTGCAATTGACACAAACAGCATATTTCCCTCTCCATCAATGGATACTACTGTGCACCTGCCTGTGCGGGTCAGCGAGCCTGAGTACAACTCCATTACCTCCATCACCAGGAGCAAGGACAGCGCGCGCACCAAGAACCAACCGTTGTTGCGTCAGTTCAAGCTCATATCCGTCAACTTCAAGGAGGCAGCACTCGATAGCCCCAGTTTCCGCGCCTCGGTCAACCACTTGGACGGGCAATTGGGCAATATTGAGCAGTGGCTTGCGGCGTTGGTCAGCTCTGTGAAAAAGATCCCGCGCTACGTCCAGGAGGTCCTGACGTTCTGCAACTCGTTCTTGGAGCACTTGGTGCCCTCGTTCTTGCCAGATGGGTTGATCGACCAGGAAAATACGGTACAGTCGTTGAACATCACGTTGGCAGGGTTGAAGCGCATGTGGGGGCTTAGCTTGCAGACCTTGAACGTGAGCACCCATCTCGGCGAGAATGTAGCTGTGTTTAAGCGCGACCATGTGGCACGGTACCGTG
This sequence comes from Zhuliangozyma boniae, assembly GCA_002094185.1. NCBI lineage: Eukaryota > Fungi > Ascomycota > Pichiomycetes > Serinales > Debaryomycetaceae > Zhuliangozyma > Zhuliangozyma boniae. The sequence goes on from MXQC01000021.1 coordinate 46,895, forward strand.
AGACGCGGCGCCGGTTCGAGCTGTGCCAACAAAAGTATGACAAATACTTAGCCCTCTACGTGTCCACGAGTAAATCCAAGGATGCGCTCATGGTGATGGAGGACGCCAAGCAGTTGTTCATCGTGCGGAAGGAGTATATCAGGGCGTCGTTGGACTTGATTGTGGAGTTGCAGACAATCTCCAATTTCTTGGACAAGATGTTAGTGAATGCCAACACGGAAATGTGGAAGAACAAGTGGAGAGTATATGCCTCGGATGGGATGGGTGGTGATGGGAACGCTAACAGCAGTATCAACGACATCAGCAACGGCAACTACAGTAATGGTAGCAGCACTACTGACTCTAGCTACGACGTGGCCAACGAGTTGCGGCAGCAATGGGACAAGATCCTGCGCATCCAGAACTGGGTTGACTCGTATTCGCAGGCAATCGAAAAGTTGCGTGGGGATATGCTCGCGGCGCGCAACCAGGTGGAGGACGGGTGCTGGACACAGTTCCAGCCCTCCGATAACGCTAACGACTACAAGTCAACGACCATTAATGCGTGGTCGTTGCAGGACATTGACGAGCACGGGCTTGAGAAGCACGGCTACTTGTTTATGAAAACATGGACGGAGCGGTCGTCTAAACCGGTGTGGGTGCGGCGGTGGGCATTCATCAAAGGCGGCATCTTTGGCTTACTCGTGTTAAGTCCCACCCAGACGTTTGTGCAGGAGGGCGATAAGTTTGGCATCTTGTTGTGCAACGTGCGGTACGCACCCAACGAAGACCGGCGGTTCTGCTTCGAGATGCGCACCAGCGAGTTGACAGTGGTGTTCCAGGCGGAGTCGTTGGTAGAGCTCAAGTCGTGGCTCAAGGTGTTTGAAAACGAAAGGACACGCAGTACTAGCACCACTACTGCCAACTGCTTGCAAGATGATGAGTTGCTCAAGATCGCCTCGGGCCGGTATCCGCCCATCATCAGCGAGTTTGCGTCCACAGTGGACACCCTTGTGGACCGCGAGACCACCAACACGCGCATTGCCAACCCCGAAGGCCAGATCATCACCTCCAGCATGTTGTCAGCATACATTGAAAAGAACGAAAAGTTCTTTGTGCGGCACGTCTTGTACAGCGTCCCGCGCATCCGGCCCCCGTTCATGACCGATACCACCAAGTCGGCGATAATTGCCTATAGCCTCACGGCAGCCACGGCGTTGCCTACGGCGTTGACGGCAAACATCTGGGGCTCCGTGAACTGGGGAATCTACTACTTGCACAACACAGACGACGCCGAAAGCTACCAGCCGGACACCGAGATGATCCAGTTCCAGGAACTGCACTGGGGTTCCGGTGTTCCCTACCCGGACTTTTACCCGCGCGAACAGGTGAGCTTTGACATCCAAATGCGCGCGCTCTTTGAAACCGCGGTGGTTCCAGGTGAGTACTGTATCGTGTCCTTTAGTTGTATCTGGTCGCCCAACTCAAAGCAGGAGCTCAGCGGGCGGTGCTTTGTCACCAGCCAGCACTTATACTTTTACATGCAAGCGTTGGGGTTTGTGGCATTGTTCAAGGGCCACATCAGCAAGCTTGTTTCTGTTGACTATACGCCGCAGAAGAACCACGACTTGTTGCGGGTGTACAACGTGGATGGGGTCATCAAGATGAAGCTCTTTCTCGACGATGCCGAGTTGGTGAAGCGCAAGTTGGTGTACTTGATCAACAACATGGCCAGTGACAAGCCCAAACTGCTCGAGGCGGTCTTGGTAGCGTTTACCGAGATTGAGCGGAAAGCGAGTGCCGAGCGCCGGAGTGCACAGGCCAGGGGGCGCGTCCTCACAGGAAAGGGTGACCCTGCAAGGCAGGGTCAACCGAGCGCTTTGGGTGGTATGACGTGGAACGGGTCCCGCAAGAGCCTCGGTCGCTTCCCCGCCTCTAATGGGACTGACGCTGGCACTGGAATTGACTCCGTCGGTGTAAGCTCCATTGTAAATACGCGCGAGGCCAAGTTGATGCGGTACAAGATCGACTTTGTCGCCGACGGATACTTTCTCTTGGGCGAAAAGATGTACCCTATCCCTCCCAAGGCAATATTCCACGCATTGTTGGGCGACCACTCGGTGGTATTCAACGATCAGACGATCTTCACCAAACTGGAGTACTATATCAAGAAGGCGTGGCGCACCACGCCTACAGGGACGTTGTACCGGCAGTTCAACGTGCCCAAGACGTACGGCCACGGGGGCCACAGTGAGATGCACGTGCTGCAGGAGATTGACAACATGGACGATAATGCGTACTACACTTTCACTTACGAGCGGTCCAAGTTTCAGTTTTCTGTGGGCCCGGCATTCGTGGTGGCCTACAAGGTGGTGATAGTGGGGTTCTCTGGCAAGCGATGTAAGGTGTTTTTCTACTCGCGGGTCAAGTTCGACAAGCCCACGGTGTGGGACCCACTTATCAAGGTGCTCTGTCGGCACCTTGACATTAGCAGGACCAACGGCATCGACCAGCGGCTCAGCGAGGTGGTGAAGGAAGTGGGCCACCACGGCATGATTGTCAAGGCGATATACTTGTACGGGAAACTCAGTCACGCCGAAAAAGATGACGAAGATAAGGAGATACTGGTGGCCACGATCCGTATTGGGTCGCAATACGTAGCGGCGGCGGTGTTGCTGAAGCTCTTTAGCCAGGGGTACTATGGCGTGGCGTGGACGGTGACCGGTTTGCTTCGTTTGCTTGTGGTCTTTCTCAAGGGTGTCAAGATGAACATTGTGTTGCTTGGAGTGGCGGCAGTATTGTCGTTGGTCAACTTGTTCTTGGCAGGGAAAACCACCACCAGCTACTGGACGGTGCGACGAGCGAACCAGCTCGCGTACGACTACGTCACGCGGGACCCGATGATGTTGCTGCGTGCGGTGTATTTGAAGGACGTGCAGGATATGGTGAGCCACAACGTGTCGCTCAATAGCACGGACACACGTGCGTTTGAGTTTTTCAAGCGCAGCTCGTTTGTTTTTGGTAGCAGTCCGCAGAGCAAGTTCGACAACGACTACTTCAGCGACGAAACCGAGGCCGTGGCGCGGCAGTTGCAGGAGTCGTACCAGGATATGGGCGTCAAGCGCCACCAGTTGATGGTGCAGTTGCTGATCTTGAATGAGATGGAGAGGCAGGTTGCGCAGGCCGAGTGGGTCAACTGGTTGATGAGCGAAGTGCAGCGATGCGAGTACATGGAGCAGAATGTGTTGAGCCAGTTTGACCGTGCCGACGGCGTCGACGAGGTGGAGGACTACTGTCTGGGCTGCAGCAGGTTGTTATCGGAATTGATCTAGGGGGTAGGGGCAAGGACATGCTTTGCCACTTGAAATATGAACCCGGGTATCTTCTGTGCCATCTAGAGGAGAGCAATTTCAGGATATTGTGTTTTTCCGAACCGCTTTGTTTGCAATTCCTTGCAAGGCTTTTTTCTCCTCTTCTGAGGAATTGGAGAGAGCTTGAAGCTGGCCAACGTTCGAAACACCCCGCTTTTTCTTGTTCTCCTGTTCTCCTGTTCTCTTGTCCTGCCTCTGTTTCATCCACACACACTTAGTAATTGTCCTCTGGCGATATTTGCCAGCTCTTGTTAGTTCCGGTTATTCGTTTTGCCTGACTTTTCTCCTAACAGTCATTCGCCTTTATCCGTCCACCTTAATCAACCGCTTTGGACGCAACCACAACCCCCACACTACGCCACTCACTAACAACACCCCAACCCCGCACCCCTGTACCGTCCATTCCCTTCTCTGAGAAGTCCCCTTTAGTATTCCTTATAAATGAACCGGTTCCGGTTACTTTATGCGTCTGCACGGCGGCCAATGGCAACAACAATGACGTCCTCGGAGTTACTCAAAGTTGTGCCCAATCTCATCGATGGCAAGAAAGTCATCTACGCCGACTCACTCTTCCCCGTGTACGGGCACCAGAAGCACGAGTCGATGTTGCACCACTTTTCGAGTTTCCCCGTTGACGACGAAAAGAGCATTTGCGACTTGGGTGCCATTGCCAAGCAGGGGTTCCAGGACTGGACCGCTACGTCGACGGCCGAGAAGCGTGCAATCTTCCAGCGCGCCATCCACTTGATCAAGCAGAAGAGACAGCAGTTTATTGATGCCCACATGGAGATTGGCGGGCCCGGCTGGTTTGCCGACTTTAATGTCGATGGCGTGGTGGGCCAGATTCAGGAGTACGCGGGACTTTTGGCGCGCACCGAAGGCCAGGTGGTACCCTCGTCCACGGACTTGGCGTTGACGTTAAAGCAGCCCATCGGACCTGTGTTGTCGATATCACCCTGGAACGCGCCCGTGATCTTGGGCGGCCGCAGCATCCTTGCGCCCTTGGCCGCGGGTTGCTCAGTGGTGGCCAAGTCCTCTGAGAAATCACCCTACCCCCTGTTCTTATTGGTGCAGTGTCTCTTGGAAGCAGGTGTGCCCCCGCGCACTTTGCTGTTGGTGCACGTGCGGCCCCAGGACAATTCCAAGTTTATCGGCCGGTTGCTTGGCACCAAGGCGATCCGCAAGCTCAACTTTACTGGGTCTACTGCCGTGGGCCGCAAAATCGCGTCTGTGGCCGGCGGACACTTGGTTCCGTGCTTGCTTGAGCTCGGCGGTAAGAACATCACTATTGTAGAAAGCGATGCCGACTTGGTCCGCGCTGCGGGAACCATTGTCTGGAGCTCGTGGGCGCACATGGGCCAGATCTGCATGAGTACTGATAAGGTGTACGTGCACGAGTCAATCTACAGCGAGTTCAAGAGCCAATTGGTGCGCGCCGCCACCGAGGCGGTGCAGGACCCTGACTACCTCATCCAGCAGCGTGACGTCTTGGGCCGCGACAAGGTGGTGTCCTTGGTCGAGGATGCGTTGACCAAGGGCGCCAAGATTGTTTACGGTGAGGTTGCCGCTCCCGCTATCAATGCCGAGCATGTGCAGCCTCTCTCGCCCTTGATTCTCGAAGACATCACCCCCGAGATGGCGATCTACAACACCGAGACCTTTGGTCCTGTGTTTACAATTGAAAAGTACCACGACATTGACGCGGTAGTTAGCCAGGTGAACGAGGCCGATTACGGGTTGAAGACGTCAATCTGGTCGCGCAACACGTTACGCGCACTCAAGCTCGCCAAACGCATCGAGAGCGGCGGCGTGCACATTAACGCGTCCACCGTGCAGGACGAGCCGACAGTGCCCCACGGCGGCGTGAAATCGAGCGGCCTGGGCCGGTTCAATAGCACCTGGGGCATTGACGAGTTCCTGGTGATCAAAACCATTACATTGGATGAGTAAGGGGAGTATTTAAAAGAAGGGTCTAAAATAGTTATCTAAAAGGAGGATCTAGAAAATAGAATGTTTGTCATGTTTTTCGTGCTTATAATGGGACCCTGTACCTGCCCCTATTCTCCCCCTCTCCGTTATAGTCCCCGTTTCGCCAAATTCGCGGCAATATCCAAGTACAATGCGACCGGATGGAACGGCGGGTCCTTGCCAAACATGACCTTGTCAAACACCGCACGCACCCTGTTGGTCCAGTTGATCAAGTCCAAGTGGTCCACCTGATCGAGCGTGCCCACATAATGGCCCCACTTGGAGCTGTCTACAGTCACGAGTCCGTCGTTGTCAACCATATCCTGGAGCCTGCGGTTGGACGTTTGCTCGTGCGTGCGTGGTTCCACCTGGTACTTGGTGATGAGCCAGGTCAAGCCAAAGAGATTATACCACCTGGGGTTGAACCGGGCGCCGTACGAAAAGTACTGCACTTGGGGGTCATTTTGCACCACCTCGTTGAACTTGGCCATGTGTGCCGTGGTCATGTCAAAGATGGATCGCGGCACGAGTGATTTCAATACGGGGTTATCGCCCACTAAGTCGACAATGAAGTCAGCGCACTCAGACCCGTGGTGCGGCGTCGAGATCGTCGTCAACGATGCCACCTGGTAGTTCAGGCTCGCCTTGTGTAACTTGGAGATCAAGTAGCGGCTATCCAACCCGCCCATGGAGTGGCTCACCAAGTTGATCTTAATGGGCTCGTCACCGAAAGAGTTTTCCTGTCCCTCAAGAGGCTTGGCGTCACTATAGATGGCGTTCTTGGACTGCCTCCGCAACTTGCTGCACTGCTTGTCGATAAAGTGGTCCAAACTGATGGCACGGCTTTTGATATCTGCAAAAGCCGGCACCTTGGCAATGAACACGGTGGACCCCATTTTCCACAATGCGTCCTGAATCCCGCGCCAGTAGTCCAATTCCATGAGCCCCTTACTCACCGCGCTCGACTTGTCGGAGGCCTTATCAGCAAGCTCGCCAAACATCCGGGGGTACGGAATCAACGCCAAGCGGTCGAACCCTGAAAAGCCGTGACAAAGTACTATGGGGTATTTCGGGGCATCGTAGTGGCGGCGCAACTGCTGGTATTCGGATCGGAAAATCCTGTCTCCAGAGCGAGGGATCTCTTTCTGGGAGTGGGACACGGTCTTGCTAAAGCTCTGTGAAGACCGGCCAAACCAGCGTCTAAACATTGCCATGTACGGGTTGCGTGTTTCTCGGTTTTGCTTATTGACTTTGTTTCCCCGGCCTCTCTTTTTTTGCTTCTCTTGTTTGCTTTCCTTTTGCTGTTTTTTATGATTGCTAATTTCAGCATACCCGTCACGCTATATACAGGCTCTACCTCGAACTGATTGACCTCATCATAAAGTCCTTGACGCTGTCCAACATGTTGATCGATTTCATCCCGATCCCGCGCGCGAGCACGATAGGGTAAAAGTCGGTGGAAAACACCTTGTGCAACTTGTCGCAGATCCCGAGCATGGCGTGGTTCGCGGGCCACGCGTTAGATACGTAACTTTCCAACACCAACGTGGACCCAATGTCCATGCCGCGGTCCACGCCTTTCTCTAACGCTTCCATCAACGCAGCCACGTCTGACTGTCCCATGTTCAAGCCCTGGCCAGCCAACGGGTGGATAGTGTGCGCCGCATCCCCAATTAACGCCACGCGCGGCGCTACATACGTGTCGGCATGCGACATCTTCAAGGGGAACCGCGCGCGCGACCCTTTAACCACCTCGACCACGGGCACGGGGTAGCGCTCCTCTAACACTTCGGGGTTGACCTTGGACATGCGCCACTCAATGTCCTGCAACACCGACGCGTCGCTGGGGTCCTGGCGCAAAACCTTGTAGATGTAGTTCAAGTCCACCTCGTCCAACACCATTGCCGCGGTGACAAGGCGCGGGAAAATGGTGCTGTCGACCTTCAACAACAACTCTGATAACTCTGGTGTGCTCGACCACACGATGGTGGCATTGTCGTCGGTGAGCGGCAAAATTGCTAAGGGTCCCGTACTCAAGAACCGCTGCCACCCCACGGACCGGAAATCCTCGTATTGCATCTTGACTGTGGCCACCACCCCGAACCGGTTGTATTGCCAGCCGCGGACCTCAATGTGCGCGTACTTGCGCACGGGCGAGTTGTACCCGTCGGCACCCACCAACAACCGTGTCTGGATCGTGTTGCCCGTAGACAATTTGACAATGGGCCAGTCCAACTTGGGGTTGCACACATTCCTGTCAATCTCTTCAATAGAGTGGTTCTCAAGGTCGGGCTTGACGGGGTTGACAATTTCTACCACCTTAGTGTTGTCCAAGATCGTGGTGCTGTCTTTGATTGCTTCGTCCTCCAAGCTCTCGATCTTGGCGAGCAAACTGCTCTGGATGTTGATATTCTCAACCATGGCCGCAAGCATGCTGCTTCCAATGGTTGCCACGTCAAACTCCACCCTGGAGTCCGCGTCCTGCGAGTCGTACGCCACGATTCCATCATACGCCTTGACCCGGTCCTCGTTCATGTACTCCCAGTTGCCAATCTTTGTCTGCATAAACTCAACCGACTTTGGCGTGACCGACACCACCCGGTTGGTGTACTCCGTGGGAGGGTTTTGGTAGAAATCGCGTACCTTGTCGAGACTGAACCCTTCCACCAACGTACACTTCAAGTGTTTGGTCTTGGGTGATGTCTTGAGCGCCGCCAACAACGTGAGACCCGCGGGACCGCCTCCTATAATTGTCACATCCTGGAACTTTACAGTCGGGGCACTGGAAGTGGCTAGCCTTCTAAAAGTTCTAACAAACATAGTAACGGCAATGGGTGAGGAGAGGAGGGGAGACCACAGCGTGTGTGTTTGTGGTGATGAAGATGTGTTGAAGGTAATGTGGTGGTCTGATAATGTTAGACAGTAAGGAGAGAGAAAAAAAGGGATAAAAAAATAAACCACTTTTGCTCGTATACAGAAATGGGCCTTTACAGCATGGGCCTCTCTCTTTCTCCGGTAGCTTGCTTGGATTATACAAGACACAAATACAAAACCAGTGCAGCAATAGCAGAGAAGACGATCACACCCCCTCTAACTCTTGGGGATGGCATCCAACTTGACTTTTCCGGTGTCGATCCAGTAGGGGTCCATGAGATTCACCCGCTCCTCATACAAGTACTTATACGAGGTCTTGATGGTGCCGTCCGACACCCCTGTCTTGTCGGAAATCTTGGCAGGGGGGAGATCAATGCCAAATACCAACGACGCCATGTAGATAACAGTTGCAGCGATGGTGGTGGGTGACCGGCCCGCCAACACGCCCACATCTTTGCACCTGCGCGCAATGTACTCGGCACCGTTGGTCACCTGCGTGTTCAACCCCAAGTGCGAGCAGTACCGGCGGATCAAGTCCTCGGCTGATGTTTGCGTGGTTTGCATGTTGTCTGACACAAAGTAGCCCACGTTCGGGTTGCTGGCGCTCTTTTCACGAATAACCTTGTCCATGATCTTAAACACCTTGCCAATCTCCTTGCGAGGGACATTGGTCAAGGCCCAGATCTCCTTGAACGACCGCGCCACCTGCGCCTTTCGGCAGCCGATAAAGATGGACGCCGCCATGATTGATTCCTGTGACTTGCCGCGCAAAGGCTTCTCCTCGTAAACCATCTTGTACACCTCCTTGGCACTGTCCTGGACAATCTTGGGAAGCTGGTACCCGTCGCACATTTGCGAAATTTTGGCGTACGCCGCCGCCAACGCATTATCCTTCTTATCTACCAACGACTTGGACTGCGCCCGGCTGAGCTCACGACCCACACGTGTGTCGTTGGGCGTGTACGAAATCATCGTCGACAAGTCCTCGGTGTCCAACAAAGGGTTACCGGCATCGCCCACACGCGACGGATCGTCGCCATTCTGGTCATCGTTGTTGAAAGTTCTCCACTCGGACCGCGTGTCAACCACCCGGTCGCTCAACACCAACCCGCAGCTGCCACAAACAATGTCACCCTCGCTGAACCGCTCCACAAGGTCCGGAGGGAAAATCTTGCACTCGGGGCACGTCAAGGTGACGTTCAAGTTGGGACCTACATAAGCATCCTGCACTTCAGCAGTGGGAGCCATCGTGGGGGAGTGACCTGTACTATCTATGAGATTTAAGGTGGTGGTAAAAAAAGAAAGGAGGAGGGGGAAGAACCAGGCAGGGGGGCGTATTAGTAATGCTAGTTCGAACACTGTTTCCGCAGTATCATTAATGGCTGGTAGGGGTGAGCTTTGTTATCTATCGTGAACTCGAACTAACGGTACAATAGATGGTATGGAGGTGATAGAGGGTACCTCTTGCACAAAAGTAGAAGAGATTGAGCTGATGGAGGTGATGAGGGAGGGAGTGCGAAGGTGAAGTGATGTGCTGGTTGAACAGGAGTGGTGGTTTACTCTGAATTTTTTTTTCTTCTAGTTCGTTTCTGTTTGTCTGATTAAATGTTACAACTGAGGTCGTGTGTATTTGCAAGAGGCGTGACCATGCCAGTTATGCGGCGCACGACGTCTGACTAATGAGTCTGATAAACGTAGGATGAACACCAATGTAAACTTGTGACAGAATACAAAGCGATTGGATGTGTATTATACTGGATAGAAAGTGTACTAGGTACCTTCTCTTCAGCTTCATAGATTCTTTAGAAGTAGTTGAACTTTTTACCACCATTTTCTTCTGCTATTCTTGCAAAAAGTAGAAGAAGAAATGGATGTCTATCATATCAGACTTAATGAAGTTATTAAGAAATCCAGGGAGGAGAGAAGAAGCAGTTATACTGTAGAACAGTGCTTGGGTAGCTTACAAGTAAGCTAGGTCTTGTTAGATGTGTCGTCAACATAGGTTCAAGGAGGAGAGAAATTCTAGTGCATGCAAAAAGAGTAGGGCGACACAAAAATAGTGAAGGGTGTGGGTTTCGAACCCACGCGGAGTTACCTCCAGTAGATCTTAAGTCTACCGCCTTAGACCACTCGGCCAACCCTCCATATTTCCCCCACGAATGGCTGCTTCTAACTAGTGTGTGTATAGTTGACGCTACCAATAAGCATACCTCCCAAACAACTTACAACTACAACCATATATGCACGCACACATGCCTTTGTCATCCTCCCTCCCCTTCTACTGCCTCTTTCTGACCACCTCCCAGCGTGCAAACACTTCCGGCCCCGATTTTAACCCTGACTCGGACAAGTAGCTGGCAGCACTCAAGTTGACCATATCGCCGGGACTCAACTGCAACGCCGTGTTCAACTTGACCAAGTACACCGTCTTTGTCAGCAGTGAGACCACATCCTCGACCTCCACTGCGGTGATAAAGTCACTCACAGGGAAAACACGCACAACACGGTGCGTCGCCTTGATCTCCTTGTTGGAGAACTCGGGACGGACATACGGCGTCTGCCGTAGTGCATCGAGCATGTCTCCGGTAGGGGAAACTGCCACTGCGGCCGTCCCTGCCCTTGCTTCTGCTCCTACCTCTTCCCCCCTTTCCCACACCTCATACTCAAATCTAGTCGATTTGAACCAGGTGACAAACTGGTCCATGTGCGCGGCACACCTCGCTGCCACCGGGTCGCTTTTGTCCACCTGTGCCACCCCCCGCATCTCACGGTCGATCTTGTGCAAGCTGTTGTGGAACCCGCGCCTGTCCAACACCTCAAAGTGCGCGTTGAGCGACTTTGCCAAAGGCCTCATCTCGGGCTTCCGCTTTTCTGTGCTGGTACTTTTGGGTCCCTCGAATACCGATAGGAGCAGCTTGGTGGAGGGCGCGGGACTCTTAGCTGCTTTCTTGTGAACGTTGGAAACGTGCAGAAGTGGCTGTTTCCTCCGCTGGTGCTGTTTCATGTCAAACGGCACTCCGCGCACACGTGATCGGTTTCCCGCCTTCATGCGCACAATGGTCTCCAGGAGATTATCGCGGTATACCTGGAACGCGTCCTTCATGGGGATTGTGCCTCTAGTCGGATTGTAGTTTTTCTGGGGGGGACTGTAAAGGTTGTTCAGTGGCAAAGTATAAACAAACAGTGAGATTTTATTTTCCTTTGTTCTTCACTCGGAGTCGCATCAGAGCGTCTGACAGCAGGAGTCAAGATATCTAAACTGTAGTTGTACTATTATTCTCTATCACACCTAACAACCTTCCATACCCCTACCTCTTTTTACCATTAAATAAACGAGGGAGGTGCAGGTGGCTGGACGATTGCCCCAGTGACATGGCGTCCACGGCATGGTCCAATTTCAGAAACGACCCGGTGCGCGAGTGTGGCAACGAGCTGCTCTTCAAGAGGAACTTAAAGTGGCCTGGGCTCAGCGTCTTTTGCAAGCTCGTCCTTTGTCGCAGCACTGATGATGACATGCTTGAGTGCACGCTCAGGTGCTCACTATTCCCGTCGGAGTAGCTGGGCGCAAACTCCTCCGCCTCGTCGGTATTGTCCTCGTCTACCGCCTCGGAGTACGTGGGGATATGCGATAGGCCCTCCAAGTCAAACACAGGCGTGGTGGCGCCGCTCTTTGTGCCCTTATGGTGCGGCCGCCTCTTTTTCTTGTTGCTGGCCTCCATTTCCAATGCCGCGTCCAATGATGCCAAGGGGATGTCGAAATAGCCATTGACGTTGGTGACCGAATTGTTGCCGGAGTGCAAAGGTGTGCCGCTCTGCGACCGGAACTGTTCTAGTGGTGACTGCGGAAGATTGATGTCGTACACCTTGTCAAACACATGCTGCGCATACATGGGCGGAGCATCGGCTTCGCGGTCCAAATCTTCCTCTTCCCCCATGCTTTCCTCTGATTCATCACGTTCATCATCCTCGCTTTCCTCTCTCTTTCCACCCTCACCATCGCTTATGTTCGGCGTGTGCGTGCTCGAGAGTGGGTGCACGTCTTTCTTAAACAACACGTCCTCCCCCAAGAAATCCAACTCAAACGTCCCGTGATGGTTGTCCACATCGTAGTGCCGCCCCACCACGTGCCCGGCATGCGCAGAGATGTACACGCAGACCGGCAAGTTCGCCCGCAACTCGCTCACATGGCCCTCCTTGTTGTAGAACTGCACCGACACCCGCAACCGATGCTTCACCACAATCATGCTGTTTTTGATGTCGCAGCTCTGTGTGAGTTCCTTTAAGTGATCAGGCACCTTGTAGTGGGTCTTGATCAGCCACTTGTCGTATGCCAAGGACTCGGGGTCAGGGATGGCCAACTTTTCCTTGCCCACTACAACCTCGTACTCGGGTGACCGCTCCTCGCCGTTCTGCACAACAAAATGCTGGACGATGGCCGCATTCACCGCCTTTAAGCGGAGCCCCTTGGCGATGGGCACCACTACAATGTGTACCGGCACGTTTGATCCGATGGCCACTGCTTTCCGAGGCATGCTCACGGCGTATTCAAGTTTCCCCGTCCATGTGTTGTTGACGTCGATGCTGTCAAAGAGATTCATATTTTGTGGATGCAAGGTGCGCACTATGCGCACGTGCTTGCTCACAGTGTGCGTGCGCTCGAACCGGCCCCGCTCAATGTTGCACAGGAGACGGTACAACACCGTACCAATTGAGAGGCCCTCCACGGTCTCGGGCACATTGGCGGGGAGGTATACTTCAAAGGGTAAGCTATAGTTGCCCTTGGGTAACAAGAAGGAATGGTGCGCTGATATTTCGGCGCCCTTGAACGGAGTCCCGTCGATGCCGCTTTTCGGGATCTGTAAGATCTTGGTTGGCTCTTTGGTTGTGTTCAAGAGGGGAGTGGATCTTGTACGCTGTTGGTACAGTGGCCGTCGTGATTCATCCAGGCTCTGTTGTTTTTGTGATGGTGGAGGTGACTTTGGCGTGGCCGTGCCCAGCGTCGTTTCTGGTTCTGCTCCTTTCTCCTTTCGCATCTTGTACATCGACTTCGTGGTATCTCCGTAGTTTCCAAACACCACCTTCCCCGTATCTTCTGTAAGGAGGTTATTCCAGTCCACCTTGAGAACGCAGAGCCGGTCCAAGAACGCCTCGTGAGTCTCGCGGCTGGTGTAATCATAGGAGAACTCGCCCATAAGCGACAACCCAATCTTCTTGACGTGGATATCCTCGTTCAACGCCAATTTGACGCTGCCCTCCAAGTGGATGCTGTCGACGTCAAACTCGCTGCCGCGGATAAGAACGAGGTTCTTGTGGGGTGACTTTAGCTTGATGTCGAATAGCGCGAGGTTCAAGTGTTTGTTAAGCATGGCGGGGTTGAAGGTAGGGGTGGATGCTAGGTGGTGTAGGCAGTAGCAGCAACAACAACAACAACAACAACAGCCAGAAGAAGAAGGATCATGAAAGAAAAATAACCCTACCCATCAGGATGAATATCTGTTTCGTGTCTCCAAACTGGGTTTGTGCTTCCTCAAGCAATTACAACAGGAAGCTTTGCAGGATGCCGTGTCCGCTGCCTTGTCAAAACTTTCTTTTTCCCCTTCCCGCTTCCTTGCACGTTAAGTTCTGGCGCACACACACACTTGTTTCATGCCACGATTGCGTAATTCCGCATCAGCGATTCGGGCCTGGGATTTGCGTGTTTCACCAGGCCCCTCGCAACCAACTGCAATCACCTGATCCATGTGAAAATGGGGAAAGGGAGGAGAGCACCATACTCAGCTAAGCCCCATAAGAGGCTCCTGCTTACGCTTCTCACTCCTATAACATATCCACACCGTGTATTAAATTACTTTCTACAAGCTACCCCCGCTCTCTATGCGATAACCTCTTCGAACTTTTGGAAAAATTGTTCTACCACTTCCACCGACCAGAATTCGCCCGAGCTCTTGACGTATGCCAAGTGGCCGCCCAAGTCAGTTTCAACAAGACACAAGTGCGGGTTGGTTCTGGTGTCAGTGATGGGCAACCGGCAGCCCACGGCGGGGTCATCAGTCGAGTTGAGGATCAACACCGGCGTCTTGATCTTCTGGATCCGTCTTATGGGAGAAAGTTCGCGGTAGTACTCAAATGCGTTGGCATAGGGGGTGGTTCTGCACGTGATGGCGTCATCAAACTCCCAGGTTGTCTTGGCCGCGTCCATCTGCTTGATGGCCTCGGCATCCACCAACTCTGGGTGGTGCTCCTCGAGCTCCTGCATGTTGTTCTTGACGAGCTTGCACAAGAACTTGGTCAATGCGGGGTTAAACAAGTACTTGCCCGTCCACGAAGACTCGAGGTGGTACGCGCTATCCACAAGGTCCCAAGGGCATCCCACGACACAGGCGGCGCGGATCAAACTGGCGCTATCGTCCTCGCCAAGGAAGTTGGCGAGCATAGCAGCACCAAACGAAAACCCGGCAGCGTAGATGGGCCGGTCGGGCCACCGTCTTTGGAACTCAGCCAACACCTCTCTGATGTCGTTCGTGGACCCGGCATTGAACAACTGGCCGGTGGTGATCTTGGACCGGCAGCACCCGCGACAGTTGACCACCACGGCGTCCCAGTCGGTGTTCTTCTCGATGGTCTCGGCCAAGTTGCGGATCAACGGCTCGTGGCTCCCACCTGCCAACCCGTGGAAGATGGCCACAATTGGTTTGGCCGACTTTGGGTCCGACTTGTGCATGCTGTCGACCTCCGCTTCCGTCAAGTACCGCGTACGCGGGTGCAACCGGGGGGACCCATCAGGCAACGTCTCCTTGTACAACTTTTTAAACTCCTCCTTCGACTCGGGCGTGGGGAGCACCCAGTCCAACGAGCAGGTGCCGCCGTCGGCATACGTAAACTGCTCGCGCCCGTAGTAGATCAAGAACTTGTTCGAGCTGTCTATGGATGTGTAGTACAACGTCTGCAACGACCCGTTGAATAACAACGGGTTTAACCATAATTTCTTGCTGGGGTCAATGAGCGTCAAGTTATCCTTGACAAAGTCGTTAAACTTGACAGTGGTATTGGTGTGCTTCAAGGGCAAGGTGAGCGCATGCTCGTCATCTGCTTGGTGGATCTTGATGCTGGCTCGAAAGCCCCAGTTGAGAATGCCCATGCTGTAGTGAGGAAAGGGAAAGGGTAAGTAGGCTAAAGCAATAGAACGAAAGACTTGGGAACACGTACAAGCTCAGCGGACGTTTTTTGACTAAGCTGAGAAATTCTTTGATTAAGTGGAAAAAATGGCCCAAACGGTGCCGGAGATAGGAACCATTATCCGGTGTCACAAACGGAAGACAAACGCCGAGAACGAAGAAAAATAATAAGACACGGGTTCTTTGCTTTTGCTTTTTCGGTTCGCCAAATTGCCACAGGAACACTTCAAACCAACATATAAGTCGTAAGGTTAGTGTTTGTGACATCCGCGCACAACCTTTTCTTTGGGCGCAGACACGTGACTACACAGGTTGTCTGGACTGTTATGGATGTAGCAGACGATGGGAATGCTTGAGGGAGAATGATGCCCCCACCTATGGACTATTTAGAAGTATCGGGAATATGGAAAAGGATTAGGTTTTAATTACTGCTCTTTCGATCTGTTGGCCCGTAAATGCGAGGTTGCTTTCAGCTTCGAGGCTGGATGCGTGTCCTTACTGGGTCTGTCACTTGCTGTGATTGGTCTTGGAGGCTGGATTCACCGCGAAATCTTCTACCCTGTGACACAAATGTCCATAACAAGTGCATTCTTCTACAGTTGTAAAAGAAAAAGAAGATGATGAAACAAACAAAAGAAAAACAGAGTCCTTGAAGCATCAGCTACCATTCGTGCTCATCTCCGAGCTGTTCCTGCTATCCTGCGAACCGTCTTTGCCCATAAGGCTGCCGCGGCTCGTCCTTCTCTTCACTGACGCAGCCCGAACCGCCGACTTGGACCGCTCAGACGACTCACTGCGCGCCACGTGGCCGCGGTCGTCTAAGTCAACAGTGCCGGCGCTCTCAAACAACGACACCTGACCCGCCAACAACCCCAACGTGTCCAATACGTCCGTGGGATCGTTCAAGTGCGCCGTGGCCACCGTCTTCTTCGACGCAGGACCCACAGCCACCGGGTATACGCCGTGGTTACCAAACTCGTTCTTGGTCACTCCATCCAATTTCCACGCAGCCTCAATCCGCAACAACGCCTTGAACATATCTTCATCCGTCCGGTCGTCGCCAAGACACAACACAAAGTCCGGCAACTGGTCGTGCGGAATGTCCTCTTGGCACTGGTTGTCTACGTGCTGATCCTGTTTAGCGCCGTGCGGATGCAACACTAAGCGCTTGACAATCTCGCCCTTGTTGAGGAACTTGGGCCGCACCTCAATGTTAGCCTTTCCTGTCATTACCTCAACGTCGTACTCCTTGGCAATGGTAGCGTTCAACTCGGCAAAGCACTTCTGTGCCTGAAAGTGGCCTAAGTCGGGGTCAGCGCGGCGGTAGTGCCATGTCAATGCCACCTTCTTAATCTCAATGTTGGTCCCGGGGGTCTGGTCGGTGTACCGCTTAAACACCTCCTCGACCTTCGGCTGCCACGACATGCCGAACGAGGCCGCGAGGTTCACCCACTCGTTCGAGCCCAAGTCCTTCATGAAGCACCCGTGCTCCGCCGACAACCCCACGTTCTTAGTACCCATCCACTTGTCCAAAAACGCCTGGTCTCTTCCCGAGATGATCCAGATCTGGTTCTGCGGATCGGTGGCGAGCACATCAATGATCCGGTTCAACCTGTCCGAAGGAATGGCAGCGGCAGGGTCCTTGACAATGGGCGTCAACGTCCCATCGTAGTCAAACAAAAACAACCGGCGGCGCGAGTTGCGGTAGTTGTTCAACAAAAGCGGCCGGTTTAACGCCGCCGTGTAGCTGTTGGCGTGGGTGGCGAGCGAGTGATCAATCACATCGCGGATAAATGTCGATGTCCAGTTCTGTACCGTGTTGGATGTCACCTTCTTGTACAACCGTTGCTCCAACTCCTTCTTGTCGGCGTCGCTCAACAACAACGCATCATTGATGCTCTTGGCAATGCCCACAGAGTCCCACGGGTTGACCAAGATGGCGTCGTCCAATACCGAGGAGGTGCCCGTGAACTCGGACAAGATCAAGGGCGAGTTGTGGTGCTTTTGACAAATGACAAACTCCAATGACGTAGTGTTCATGCCGTCACGCACCGATGTGATCAACGCCAAGTCGGCCACGCGCAAGAGCGCCAAGTACTCGTCTTTAGCCACACGCATCTGATAGTGCAACACCGGTGTGTGGTTCAAACTTCCGTACTGTGAGTTGATCTGGTTGATCAACTCGGTGGCCTTATTCTCCACGTTGGCCGAGTGCGAGAGTCCTGGACTCGAGACCTGGATCAACACCACCTTCTCACGCCAGTCGGGGTACATGTCCAAGAATGTGGCAAATGCCTGCAACTTCTGTACCACCCCGCGCACCTTGTCCAAGCGGTCGCGGCCCACAATGAGTTTCTTGCCCTCGTACAACGTCTTGAGCGCCTGCACTTTCTTATCGATACCCGAGTCGGGCGAGAATGCCTCGTGCTCGATGCGCTCGGTGTCGATGCCGATGGGTAATGTCTCCACCGAGATTGTTGTGCCATAGGCCGACACCCCCGTGGCGGTTGCCTCGCATCCCAACACACGCGTGCAGCATGACAAAAAGTGCCGCTTGAATGCGTCCGACTGGAACCCGATCTTGTCGGCACCCAACATCCCGTCCAACAACTGCGTTCTCTTGGAGAGGCACCGGAAGTACTCGGACGAGGGGAAGGGGATGTGCAAGTACAAGCCGATGAACGCGTCGGGGAACTCCATGCGCAACAACTGCGGTAATAACAACAAGTAGTAGTCGTGAATCCAGATGACGTCGCCCGACTTGTATACAGCCTTGATCTTCTTCAAGTACGCCTCATTGAACTTGACGTAGTCGTGCCACGCGTCGATTTCGGCCTTGCCATTTGAGGGCTGGCCCTGTATGTAGTGGAACACAGGCCACAACGTATTCTCGGCGTACCGGCGCCACCGCTCTTGGTCGCGCCGCAAGAGCCATACCGGATGAATATGCTCCGAGCCCATGGCTGCGCGCAACTTCTTCTCGAGCTCGCCCTTGTCGTCCTCGTCCAAGTACAACGGGTCCTCCTGAATATTGTCGGCGGTCAACGACACCGTATCCTTGCTCTTGTTGACCAACTCACCCGTCCACGCCACCAAATGCGTCTCCCAGTCGGTGTGCTGCTGCAAAAACGCCTGCGACGAGTAGAGTGCTGAGTTGCCGCGCACCGGCTCCACATCCCAGTAGTACTGGCCCGACTCGGTGTCGTAGTTGGTGATGATCTGTGTGGGCAACGACGTCATCACGTTGATGATGCGGCCCGAGAGTTTGGCCTTATCGTTGCCCGCGTAATCCTTGGGCGACACAACGTGGAAGTTGGCAGGGTACGCCCCCAACTTCTCAGCATCTGTCATGATGGTAGGTAGTAGTAGTAGTAGTAGTAGTAGTAGTAGTAGTAGTAGTAGTAGTAGTAGTAGTAGTAGTAGTAGTGGCGGTGACAGTGGTAATGGCAATGCGCTCAGATGCAAAAAGGTGAGCAGATAGGTAGTGGTGTTTCTTTTGTGGGTTTAAGGGGGTAGAATGGGAAGGGGGAATGGCAAACGATTGGCGCTTTCTTCGTGGTGTGATGGGCGTTCACAGCAAGCTTTCTTAGGGGAAGGAGAAACGAATGCTGAGCCACTCAAAGAACCACACAGCAACAATAGGACCAGGAGGGGGGGAGGGGGAGGGAGACAAAAGGGGGTGCCAGGAAAAAAATTAATGGCTAAAGTGGTTCCATGTTATCCGCAGAACAGTCTAGAACAAGCAAGCGGAGTTGGCGCTCACACCACAATGACCACCACAACATCTACTGTTGTTACTCTTGCCGTGTCCCCCTATTTCTCAACGCTAGTACATGTTATTTTAGAGATATATTTATGATAAATCCATTAATACCCTGTACCATTTAATAAAAAAAAATACACATTCAAACAAAGAGAACTGAATGGAACCCGCTGCTTTCAGTCGGCCGCTCTGCCCACTCACTTCTCTTGCACCAAAACTGCAGCTTCACGAGGGAAAGGAGAGGAGAGGAGAGGAGAGGAGGAAAGGAGGAAAGGAGGAGCAGAAAGAGGACCAGAGAAAAAACAAAGAGAGCCAACTTGCTCCTCCTTAAGCCTGCTCTTCGCCAGCAGCCCCAGAAGCAGCGGCACCCTCGGACTTCTTGTACTCTTCGAAAGCAGTCAAGGCGTCCTCGAAGTGGTTGTTGAACAACTCGTCGTCCTCCAACAAGTCCAAGATCTCCTGGTTCTCCAAGCCCAACATCATACCGGTAATCTTACCAGCAGCCTCTGGCTCGTTGGCCTTGCCGGTGGCAACAATTTTGGGGTACAACTCCTCACCCAAGATTCTCTTTTGCTGGTCGGGTGGAGCGCTGGCGACAATCGCCGCCAAGTCCTTGCCGTTTGGACCGCGGGGGTAGTAGCCGCCTCTAGCCTGTTGCTGGGCCTGCTGGGCCTGCTGGGCCTGCTGCTGCTGGAACTGAGGTGGAATACCGTACACAGGGACAGGCTGGCCGTTTGGACCAGGTCTAGGCCACTGGTTGGGGAAGGGCTGGCCACCTCTGGGCATCATCTGGGGGTTGGGACCGGGGAAGGGACCGGCGCCGGAGGCACCACCTCTAGCACCGTTGGGTGGGAAGAAACCCTGCTGGCCGTAGAACATGGGAGGCATGAACTGGCCGGGCAAGCCACCAGCAGCAGCAGCGTTCTGCATTCTCATTTGGTTTCTAGCCTGGATCTGCTGCTCCAACTGCGAGCGTCTGACGTCCTTGCGCTGGGCCAATGCCACGTACAAGGGCTTGTTCTTGATCATTTTCTGGTTCATCTCGGTGATGGCCTTGGTGGCCTCCTCGGGCGATGAGAAGCAAACAAAACCGAAACCTTTGGATTTGTTGGTCTCGTCAACCATGACCTTGGCGGAAGTGATGGTGCCAAAGGGCTTGAACTCCTCCTCTAACTGTTCCGAGTCAATAGAATCGTCCAAATTCTTGACAAACAAGTTGACGCCTTGGTACTTAGCCAACTTCTCCAATCTCGCGGCCTCGTACTGCTTCTTCAACTCCTCCATTCTCTCTCTCTTCTTCTGGGCCCGGCCAACATAGATCTTCTGACCGTTGATCTCCTTGTCGTTCAATTCGTCAACCGCTTTGACGGCAGCCTCGTGCTCCTCGAAGTTGACAAACCCAAAGCCCTTGGACTTGCCGTCCTGGTCCTTTTCCAAGTAAATGGAAGTAATCTTGCCGTAGGGGGTGAATAAGCTCGAAAATTCCTCCTCGGACAAACCCAAGTCGATGTTCTTGACATAGACGTTGGTGAAGTTGGCCTTCATTTCTTCAAACTTGGACTCACGGTCCTTTCTCGACACGTGCTTGCCGACAAACACCTCGCGGTCATTCAACAACATGCCGTTGACGTTCTCAATGGCAGCCTCGGCCGCCTCTGCGGTCTCGTAGTGAACAAAGCCAAAGCACTTGGACTGGCCCAATTCGTCGGTGGCGACCTTACACGACAAGATCTTGCCAAACGCGGAAAAGGTGTCGTGCAACGCCTTGTTGTCGATGGCAGGATGCAAGTTCTTGATGAAAATGTTGCCGTCGCCCGATCTTCTGGCCGCAGGGTCTCTCTGCGACCACATGATTCGGCAGGGACGGTTCTCAATCAAGGAGTAGTTCAACTCCTCAATCGCCTTCTCGCCATCCTCAAACTTGTGGTAGTTAACGTAGGCGTAGCCCAAGGACTTCTTGGACACGGCGTCGCGGCACACTCTGATAGACGAGACCTGGCCAATGGGCGAGAAAATCTCGAACAAGGTGGCCTCGTTGACGGAGGGGTTCAATTCTCCAACGTAGAGCGAAGCCGAGTTCTCAGCAACGCCAGAGGACTCAGCGACGCCAGAGGACTCAGCCTGCTCTGGAGCAGAAGCAGCACTAACCGCACCAACGGTGGTGGCAGCAGTGGTGGCAGCAGCAGCAGAAGTGGTGGCAGCAGCAACCTGTTCTTCCTCAGAACCAGTGGAACCAATGTTCAATTTTTCCAAGGATTCCTGGAGTTGGTTGGTTTCAGCAGCAGACATGGTTGACTGGTGGCGATTGGAGGAGGGTGGTGGTTTTTTTTTATATTTTTTTTAATAATATAGGGGAAAGGTGGTGATAAGAAGGTTATATGTAGATACAAGAAACTTCTTATGCTTGATGGGTCGATCTGGTAAACCTGATTGAAGAAGGGAAAGGATGAGATGCCATTATGAATTTTTTTCATCAAGGAGCAAAGAAAGAATTGACTGCCTGCGTGCGTTGTTCGTGAGATTTTTGCCCACTCAACACGCGAAGCCGCCAATAAACTACTGCGGTTTTGGTGCAATTGTTATGAAAAATTTTCATGGTCGTGTAAAACACAAAAATGTAAATCAAAGTATAAGACGCGCACATACCCGGATCGGGAAGTCGACTACGCTGGTGCTGCATAAGTGTCACATTAGACTATAAAAGGAAGCTATTCGTCTCTTTCTTCCCCCTTCTATTTTGCCGCCTTGAGCCGATTGTACATCTCGCTGATCTTCTGACTCTGCACCTTCGATGGCCAGTACATGCTGGTGTACGACCACAAGTGTTTCTTCACCTCGCTGCTGGCGCCCTTGCGTACCTCCTCCTCAATAAAGTCGCCAATGCGGAGCAACTCGCCCTTGAGGATCTTGGCCCACTCGTGCTTGTCCAAGCCCTTGTTACCGCGGTGGAGACGGTGCAATGATTTAGACACCGGCTGCATAGTAGTCTTGCATGCGTCTTCATCCATACTATCGTACTCCTTTTCATGGAGGTGCCGCTGATGGTGATGGTGATGGTGATGGTGGTGGTGACCATCATTGTCACCACCGTTGGCACTAGTGTGTCCATCCTTCTTGTGCTCCTTCAATATGGCATGTTCGAGAACGGGCGACGCAACCGCCAGGGTCCGTCCTGAAGCTTGCCCATGCCCTTGCCCGTGCCCTAGCGCTACCTTCTTCGCTGGTTTCACATTCTTGGCCGCTTCAGGTGTTAGAGACTTGCTTGTGGGTCTGGTGGCGACTGCACTCTTTGCTTTCTTCACTGCCTGGGGCTGCGGCGTCTGTTTCCGCGCCCTCCTCTTGGCTGCGGAAGCTGCAGAAGTACTATCACCGGCAACCCCGCCATTGCCGCCGTTGGCGTCCTCATGGAGCAACGTGAACAAGTAGTCGACTCTTCTCCCCAAGTGCACCGAGCCGGGAACCTTCTTGTTCTTGATGTCCTCCTTCTCCTTCCCTGGCTGTTGCTGTTGCTGCTGCTGTTGCTGCTGCGCTTCCAAGAACAACTTGTTCTGCAACCCTAACACCGGGTCGTCGCGGATCTGCATCCACGACCCGTAGCCAAACTTATACACTCCCACCAACAACATAGCATCGTCGCGTGCCGTCCACTCACACGACCACGCCTGCACTTGCTTGGGTTGCTTGGGCAATATCATGTCCAAGGGGTGGTCCTTGGGGATGATTTTCTCCAAGAGCTTCATGTCCACGGGCCGGTTCAACACAATCTCGGCGTTGATATTCTTCACCCCTTGGTACTCAAACAACACCGCACGCCGCTCACGCTTCTTGGCTACCCAGAGCGCTGTCTGCGTGGGGTCGTTATTCTTGCGCTGCTCCTCGGCCTGCCGGTCCAACTCGGCAAGCACCTGTGCCCGCCGTGCCTCTTCCTCCTTGACCAACCGCTTGGAGGTGTTGATGATCTCGTTGTATGCATGTTTCACCAACACCGGGTTCTTGTTGGTGATGGCGCCCTCCTCCACCAACTGCTCCCACTTGCCCGTCAAGTCGCCCCACCGGAGGATCGACCGGTAGAGGCCTCGGATCTCCTTCTCAGAAAGCTGATGGTCACCCGCGGTGCTGGTCCGCTTGGGCTTAGAAACATCCGCGTCAAGATCAATCACGCCATCACCATCACCCTCAGCATCACTAGGCACGGATGACCCGTTCTCAAACTTGCGCACCGTGGCCTTTCTCCGCGAGAACATGGCAATCTGTTCCTGCAAAAACCGCTCATCTGCCTTCTTCTTTTCCTCGTCCTTGAGCTTCACCAACTCCTCTTCAGGGATAATATCGTCCCACTCAATGTTGGCCTTGTAGTCCGTGACCTCAAACTGCCGCAAGAACTCTTCCGAGCCCAAATTTGACTCGCCCAAGTCTGGCGTGGTCACGTGGTCCTCGGCGTGTGACAAAACGTCATCCAAGTTCAAGTTCTCCAACTTCTTCTGGTTGTCATTCTCCTTAAACATAGTATCGGCGCCAAACTTCAAGATCTGGCTCAACTCACTGGTGGAGGGCTCGGTCGCGCCACTAGCCTTTTTGGTGCTGGGGTCGGTGATACCGAGCGAGATGATGGCGTACTCTAAGATCATCTTCTTGCGCGCGCGCTCAAGAATCTGCTCCTCGACCGTGTCCTTGCTCACAAACCGGTACACCGACACGTGGTTTTTCTGCCCGATCCGGTGAGCGCGCGCCATCGCCTGCAAGTCGGCCTGGGGGTTCCAGTCAGAGTCAAAGATAATCACGGTGTCCGCCGTCATCAAGTTGATGCCCAACCCACCCGCACGGGTTGACAACAAAAAAATAAAGTCCTTGGAGTCGGGGGCGTTAAAGTGGTCAATCGAGATCCGCCTCTGTGCCGAGGGTATACCACCATCAAGCCTCTGGAACTGGTACCCCTTGATGGCCAAGTAGTCACCAAGAATGTCCAACATGCGCACCATCTGCGAGAAAATCAATACCCGGTGGCCCTCCTTCTTCAATCTGGTCAATAACTGCTCAAGCAATACCATCTTTCCGGACGACATGATGATGCCTTTGAGGATGTTTTCGCGGTTTGCGGACCCAGCGCGCGCCAACACCCGGTCCTCGGCCCCGTCAAACAAATATGGGTGGTTGGATGCTTTCTTTAACTCGCTCATCACGTTCAACAACGAGATCTGCGAGCCCTTGTTCCCGGCGTTCAATGCCGAATAGTTCTTAGTGATGATGTTCTTGTAGTAGTCGGTCTGGATGTCCGACAACTCTACCCGCAAGATGCGCTCGGTCTTGGACGGCAACGACTTTTCCACATCCTTCTTCAACCTCCTCAAGATGAAAGGGTTGATTTTCTTTTGCAAGTCCTTGACGTACTCCTCCTGCTCTTCATCTGGGTTCTCAAAATCAATCTCCTGCTCGATGCGAAACTTCCCTGGCATCAAGAAGTTGCACAACGCCGCCAACTCCTTGATGTTGTTCTGCAATGGCGTGCCCGTTATCAACAACCGATTGGCCACCTTGAACCCACGCAACGACTCATACAACGACGACTCAGCGTTCTTCAACCTGTGCGCTTCGTCCACGGCCAAGAACTGCCACTTCATGGCGCCCAACTCGGCACGGTCCTTGAGAATGTACTCGTACGTGGTCAATAACACGTTGAACTTGGGTTTGCCGTTGCCGGTGTAGAACTCGTAGTCACGAATGGTCTTACGCGCCTCGCCATTTCCCAAGTAGTAGATGCAGTTGACGTCGGGGGCCCACTTTTCAAACGTCTCCTGCCATGCGGGTACCGTCGATAAAGGCACCACCACCAAGTGCGGGCCATTTTGCCGGCGTGCGTAGATCAACCACGACAAGAACGACACCGTCTGCACCGTTTTGCCGAGCCCCATCTCGTCCGCAAGGATCCCATTCTCGTTGCGCGACCACAAAAACGCCATCCAGTTTAACCCTGTCAACTGGAAGTCGCGAAGCTCGCCATTCTTAATAAATACCGGCTGCTTCACCAACTTCTCAAATCGTGGCCGCTGTGCCTGCGGGTAGTTTGCCGACAAGTTCGGCAAGATCTTGGAGTTCTGTCGCTGCTGGTACTTGGTCACTTGATCGGGCGAGATGCGGGCAATTTCTTCGGCGTCCTCCCACGAGCACTCGTCGTAGTAGAGCCGCTTCCACTTGACAAAATACTGCATCTTGGTCTGGCCGTCGTCGCCCTCCACGCGTTGCGAGTCCACGATTCGCTCCACCTGGGTATACTCGTCCTGCTCATCGCGCTTCCGCTCGCGCTCAATGTCCATGGCTTCAATGTCTTCCTTTGTGGTCAATGGGTCGTTCCGGATCTCCTGGTCGTATATTATAAACTGCTTTGTGTAGTTGTCGACCTTGCGGAAGCCCTTGATATCCTTCAAGTCCTGATACTTTTCCCACGTGTTGTGCAAGTGCGACGCGTCCGTCCACTTGATCTTGAACACATAGTCCAACTTAGGGTCGCCAGTAACTTCGGCGTTCTCTTCGTTCAACTTGTGGTCCATCACCAAGTCCACACCGCGTTCGCTCTCAGGCTCGTTCGCCTGCTGGTAGTAGTAGTAGTCGTCGTTCTCACCCGCCTCGTCTTCAGACTCTTCGGTCACAAGCAAGTCTTCGTCTTCGTCGCCAAAGTCAAGCGCGTAGTTGACCTGTTTGTTGTTGCGAGTGGAAAATCGGAGCTCAGCGGGGATGGCAGGGCTGTGTCTGGGGTTAGCACTGTTCTTCTTTTTGGTGCTCTTCTTTTTTGCACTGTTCTTTTTGGTGGTATTCTTCTTGGTGCTTTTTCTGGAGGTGACAAACTCGTCGTCGTCGTCGTCGTAATCGATCATATCCTCGTCGTCATCCTCGTCGAGACCACCATCGGAAAAGTCGTCGTTGGCTTTCCTCTTCCTCTTTCTTGTCTGTGGTGTGTCGTTTTCCGAGTCGGACTCCACGATGGAGGGGCCCCGTCTTTCACGACGCGAGCGCCTTAACCCGTACAATTCCGGATTCAATTCGGCCTCTTCTGGCACAAGTGCTTTGACCATGGCCCGTTTGCTAAATGCGACTTAATGCGAAGGGAGCTTGAGATGTTCTGGAGAATCCTGGTGTCTGGGTTCCAACAAAAATAAACCCAGGAGACAGTAGGTGACTGGTTCCGGCTAGCGTGGATGACAGTGCAGACAGCTAGATCGCTTGGTTACCACTGGGTCGATCTGTAATCTTGGAGTGGTGTATGTGACAAGACAAAAAAAAGAATACAAAGAAAAATAGGCGGCGGTGAATCTGATAGTTCAGGTTGGACCAGCAGTGACTATGTGCTGGGGGAGTGAGCTCTGTATGTGTGTATGTTCCCTTTATTGCTGTCGCTCTTGGTTTATAATCGCAAGAGAAACAACTGTGGTAAGGAGAGGTGATGGTAATGGGGGAAGGGGGCAGTGGTACAGGCGTGGGTGTGTTTCTTTTGTAGGAGAAAAGGTAGGAAAAAATTTTCCCCCAAGCTAACTTTGGCCAACGACGGTAGCCCGTGCTCTCTTCCTCCCCCCTTTAATTTTGAATGAAAAGCGTGTTATGCTCAATAAAGAGAGGTATAGAGACGGCGATCAAGTTAGCTAGGCCAGCCGGCTACAGGGGTTGCTTAGGGGCTCGGGTTTGTTGGAATAGGTGCATGGCAGCATCTTTTGCATTTACGACCCTCAACGTCGGTATACATGAGGCAGGCAAAAGGCGGAAGTTGGTAGGGCGGCTATAAGGCGGAGCAGATGGTCATCATGCCAGCAGTGCCTGTCTCCAGCTTCTAGACAGGAACCCTCAGATGATGGCCCATTTTTGCAGCCAACAGCAACAAAGGTGGGGTGTGGTGAGCAAGTGCAAGCGCGTGTTCCGACCTCGGTAATGGGTGCGGGCACAAAAATCCAGGTCGCTGCCAAGCACGTCAGAGACCAGCCATGGTAAATGCACAACTACCATCGGTCTCCCCCTTTTTTTGCACCCACCAGGTAAGGTGCCGAGTGGTATGAGCCCAACACCAGTCATCACGAACAAGCTGCATTCCTCTCACGGTTCAGTGTTGGCGCACAGGAGGTGGACGTGGGGGTCTCTGCTGAACATGTGCTTGGCGACAAACCTGTCGATTTGCAACAAACACAAGCCTGCAGCAACAACACAACATCAACATCACTTCCCCTTAGCTTTGCCAGCAACAAAACACCAACATAACGACGGGACCTGCACGGCAGCAACAGTCAGCGTAGCAATGTTGCCCAGTGTGGAAGAATCGGGTAGACCCTCTAGTCATCGCCAGGTATGTACCGTAGATTGATTGCCCTGTGGATGCGAGGCAGACACCTCTATATCTAACAAAAGACCCAACCCAGAGAGGCAGCTTCCCAGTAAAAAAAAGGAAACCAAAGAGCAAGGAAGGAAAGAAAAAAGTGGTGGGAAGTTGGACGGATTTTTTTAGCAAAAGTGTGGCAGAAGGGAAAGGAGAAAGACAGCCAAGTTGGTTTGTGCACGTATAGTGATATGTTACCCGGACACAGGCCAGGAAGAAGAGCATCTTCTATGCTGGTGCACAAGGTATATACCTTCTGTTACCCGTTGTGAACAAGGTGAGAACATACCACTAGCTTCTATCGGTGGTGGTGCTGCTGCTCTTGTGGCACCCCTCTTTGCCCAATCATGTGGCTCTCTTTACTAATGCAGTACATAAAACATTTTTGTTCGCACACGACCTCTTTATTTTGTGATACTAAAAAAAATTTTCATACCAGGAAAGCAAAAAAAAACAATCATCGCGTTGTTACATCAAGAGACTACCATTTCAGAAACCAAAGCATTCTCCGCCCCCTCCCCTATCCAGCAGGACTTTCCCTCAGATCCCAACATACGAGAGGCCAGTACCCATAAAATGAGTTCCAAACAGAAAGGCGGCAAGAAAAATGCCAAGGGCGAGACCAAGTCCCTGAATGAGAGAATCGCCATTGTCTCCGTGGACCGGTGCAAGCCTAAGAAGTGCAAGCAGGAGTGTCGCAAGAGTTGTCCCGTGGTCAAGACTGGCAAGTTGTGTATCGAGGTGACTCCCGCGTCCAAAATTGCATTTATCTCTGAGACGTTGTGTATCGGGTGCGGTATCTGTGTCAAGAAGTGCCCGTTTGACGCTATCACCATCATCAATTTGCCTACCAACTTGGACTCTGAGACCACACACCGGTACTCGGCCAACTCATTCAAGTTGCACAGGTTGCCCACGCCGCGCCCGGGCCAGGTGTTGGGGTTGGTCGGCACCAACGGTATCGGCAAGTCCACGGCGTTGAAGATCTTGGCCGGCAAGCAAAAACCCAACTTGGGCCGCTACGACGACCCCCCAGACTGGGAGGACATCTTGAAGCACTTCCGCGGCTCCGAGTTGCAGAACTACTTTACCAAGGTGTTGGAAGACGACATCAAGGCCATCATCAAGCCGCAGTACGTCGACAATATTCCGCGCGCCTTGGCCAAGTCCAAGGTCAAACAGGTGGGTGCCATCTTGGACTCCAAGAACGAGAGGACCAAGGAATTCGAGTATATCTTGGATATCATGGAGTTGAGAAACGTATTGGGCCGTGATGTGGAAGCGTTGTCGGGTGGTGAGTTGCAGAGGTTCGCCCTCGCCATGACCTGCGTCCAAGACGCCAACGTGTACATGTTTGACGAGCCCTCGTCGTACTTGGACGTGAAGCAGAGGTTGCGTGCGGCTGAGGTCATCCGGTCGTTGTTGCAAGCCACAACCTACGTCATCTGTGTCGAGCACGACTTGTCGGTGTTGGACTACTTGTCGGACTTTGTGTGCATCTTGTACGGTGTGCCCTCGGTGTACGGCGTGGTGACCATGCCCTCGTCGGTGCGCGAGGGGATCAACATCTTTTTGGACGGCCACATCCCCACAGAGAACATGCGGTTCAGAACCGAGTCGTTGCAGTTCCGGTTGGCCGACGCGTCGGATGAGATGATCTTGGACAAGTCGCAGTCATTGTCGTACCCCGCCATGGAGAGAACCCAGGGCGACTTTAAGTTGAGCGTGGAGGCCGGGGACTTTACCAACTCGGAGATCTTAGTGATGATGGGCGAAAATGGGACCGGTAAGACCACCTTCTGCCGTTTGTTGGCCGGCGCCATTCCTGCCGACAACGGCAAGGAGATCCCTAAGTTGAACGTGTCGATGAAGCCACAGAAGATTGCCCCCAAGTTCACGGGCACGGTAAGACAGTTGTTTTTCAAAAAGATTCGGGCCGCGTTCTTGCACCCCCAGTTCCAGACCGACGTCGTCAAGCCGTTGAAGATCGAGGACATTGTCGACCAGGAGGTGCAGACGTTGTCGGGTGGTGAGTTGCAGAGAGTGGCCATTGTGTTGGCGTTGGGTATCCCTGCGGACCTCTACTTGATCGACGAGCCCTCAGCGTATTTGGACTCGGAGCAGCGTATCATCTGCTCCAAGGTGATCAGACGGTTCATTTTGCACGCCAAGAAGACGGCATTCATTGTCGAGCACGATTTCATCATGGCCACCTACTTGGCTGACCGAGTGATTGTGTTTGAGGGACAGCCCTCGATCCACGCCATCGCCAAGTCGCCCGAGTCGTTGTTGACCGGGTGTAACCGGTTCTTAAAGAACTTGAACGTGACTTTCAGAAGAGATCCTAACTCGTTCAGACCTAGAATCAACAAGTTGGACTCGCAGATGGACAAGGAGCAGAAGTTGAGCGGTAACTTCTTTTTCTTGGAGAACACCGAGTTATAAGGGGTGTGAACCCAGTTACATCGGTTGCCCCAGTTGTGTTTGTTGATTCAGCATTAAAGGACGTGGGGAAATGCTACAGCTACGACGTCCCGTGACGGGAGGCCCCGTCCTCGGGAAAGCGTCAGGGGGAGGAGGCGAGTAGAAAGTGCACATGTGTACCACCACCCCTCCCCACATGACGACATACAATTACATTGTATGTCGTCCAAGAACATTCATATCTCCCCCTTATACGGAGTTCCCTGTATTTCCCGATACACTCATAGATAGCTTAATGGTATAAGCGCCCTATTCATGTAACCTCTCGAGGTAGTACAAAGAAAAAAAGCAGTGCAAAAGACAAGAGCAGGAAGTGTAAAAATGCGTAGTGGACACGTTAAGGCCCAAGAACGGGAAAATTTTTTGGAAAGTTGTCACTAGTAGAAGACAGCCACAGGAGACAACGACGACCACTACCAAATAGATCACCACCACCATGTCACTTCCTTCAGGGCCACCCAGTAATGGCCAGCAGATGCAAATCAAGGCGTCGCAGCAGACGTCGCCCATTGCCACCAACATCGCCAACTACTTGTTCCAGAACCCAGCCTTGAAGCAGCGCGTAGGCTTGCTCGACAACGCCAGCGACATGCCCTTTTTCCGGTACAAGCGATTCGAACGGGCATTATTATCAGAGGACTACAAGGCCAAGCAGCAGAATCCCAAGAATGGGCTAGTGCCCATCAACGAGCCCACAGACGTGCAGCGCATCTTTGTGTTGTTGATCCAGAACCAGATGATATTGCCCATCACCAAGTTGCACTACGCCGAGGTGAAGGCCATCAAGGGGTGGAAACCCAACCGCGAGAA
Organism: Zhuliangozyma boniae; assembly: GCA_002094185.1. Taxonomy (NCBI): domain Eukaryota; kingdom Fungi; phylum Ascomycota; class Pichiomycetes; order Serinales; family Debaryomycetaceae; genus Zhuliangozyma; species Zhuliangozyma boniae. Next base: position 77,672 of record MXQC01000021.1, read on the forward strand.
GCCCACATTGAAGCGGTCCGAGAAGGCAGTGCTCGACCCCAACGCCTACTACGGGTGGCTCTACACCAAGCCTAATCCGTTTATCTTGTTATATAGCGTGTTGGCACTCGTGGGGGTGTTTGCCGTGGTGTTGTTCCCGCTCTGGCCCAACTTTATGAAGCGCGGCGTGTGGTACTTGTCGATGGCGGCGCTAGGGTTTATTGGCTTGTTTTTTGCCACCGCCATTGTCCGCTTGATCATATACCTTATCTCGCTCGTGGCGTTTCCCAAACCATTCTGGCTCTTTCCCAACTTGTTTGAAGACTGTGGGTTCTTTGAAAGCTTTGTGCCCTTGTACGGCTGGGAGGAGCCCAAGAAGAAGAAGAAGAGCAAAAAGAGCAAGAAGCATGAGGGTGCGGTAGCACCAACAGCTGCCGCTCTCGCTGGAGAGGCTGTGGGTAAAGAGGCGGCCACGGCCACTGGCGCCGACGTTACCAACGGGTCTGCCGCCACCAAAAGAAAGGTTACCTTAGAGGAGGTCGCTGAATAGGGGAGAGGCGGTAATTGACGCGTGTTTACCCGCGGCTGATCCCCGAGGAAAGATAGTGGTTTATAGTGAGTCAGATAACGGTGAGTATATTTTTTTCCGTGTTTGGTCTTTACCTCTCTGTCCCTTGTGCTTTTTGTCCTGCCTTCTTTGTTTCTCCTCCCTTCCTCTTCTCCATAACACGCGCATTTTTGTGTGTGAGGTAAAAAGCACTGACTGGGAAAGCAACTTGTTACCCTCTCTACGCATACACACATACACACACCAGATGGCGACAATCAACGACTTGACATTCAACCCCGACTACTCGTCCATATCGGTTTCTACGTCCGAGGGACACAAGATTTTCAACTGCGAGCCGTTTGGCGAGTTCTACTCGTCGTCCGGCACCCACTTGAAACGATCGTTATCAAACTCCCTTGAGTATGGCGCCAGTAGTGACGCCAGCGAGGGAGACGTGAATTCCAGCAGTGGCAATGGCAGTGGAAGTGGCAATTTCACTACTAATGCCAGTGGTGATGGTGACGATGGCAGTTCTTATCCGACAGCATTCCTCAAAATGCTCTTTTCCACCTCGCTTACCATCATCGTCCCACGTGCTGCAGACAAGTTGGGCGACCGGCTACTAAAAATCTACAACCTCAAGCAGAACTTGAAGATATGTGAGTTGAACTTCCCCTCCAACATCGTGGACATCAAGCTCAACCGGAAGCGGTTGTTAGTGATGCTCGAGACGGGCCAGTTGTACATCTACGACCTCTCATGTGTGCGGCTCGTGAAGGTGTTGCAGCTTGAGGAGTCGGGCGGTGCTCACGAGTTTGTGGGGGACTTGTCAGCCGACGACCGCTCGTGGCTCGCGCTCCCGCTATCTCTAGCCACGAGCCAGACGGACATTTTCAACACCGAGCGAAGCAGCCAAACTTCGACGCCACAGTTGCGGCCCAGCGATTCTGATGTGGCCAGCGCCCAGTTCTTTGACGAGTACATTGCCTTGACTAAGAAGAACTCGTCGGGGTTGACCCAAAAGAGCCGTATCACGTTAGACGACCTTAAAAGGAGCGGCGAAGGGTGGATGTTGGTGTATGACACGATCAGCTTGCAGCCTGTGCTTGTGTTTGAAGCACACGACTCGGCGATTTGCAAGGTTGCCTTTTCACACAAGGATGCCAAGATCGCCACCGCTAGCGTCAAGGGCACTATAGTGCGTGTATTTAGTTTGAAGGAGCAGCCGCAGGAGGGGGGTGGAGTCGCCCTGTTGAAGATCGACCAGGCGGTGAACTTACGGCGCGGACATAACGTGGCCAAGATCACAGCGTTGAGTTTCCACAACGACGGCCAGTTGCTCGGATGCGGCTCCGAAAGCAACACCATCCACTTGTTCCGGTTATCTGGTGAGCAGCATGGAGATGCAGCGGCAGCGGCGGCAGCGGCCTTGCCAACGGGAATGGACTCGGGCGACAACCACACCGAGTATGACGACTCCGATGGCGACACCAGCCGGTCTTCGGAAGACCTCAACGAGAACTTGGCTAGCTTGTTGCTCACCAAGTCGGAGTCTCCCAAGGAGGAGAGCCGGTCGTGGTTCAGTCGGGCCAGGAAACGGCTTGTCAACAGCCACTACACCAGCACCATCATCGATAAGCTCCCGTACAAAAACTATTTTGACAACTTGATCTGGGAGCCGCCCAAGCGCTCATTTGCGTACATTAGGCTTCCCGAATATACCCATGACAGCCCCACGAGGGTGGCGATAGGGTTCAATGGCGAGTTAGTGTATGTGGCCTCGTACCACACGGGTAACTTTTACCAGTATCAGATCCCCAAGCGCAGAACGTCAGTGCCCTCGCTCGGCGAGGATGAAAAGAGGGAGGAATGTTTATTGGTGGGTCAATATAGTTTGGTATAGGTAACAAGCTTTATGAATGTCTTGTGTGCCTCTTCGTGTCTTTCCTCTTCTGGCTTGCGTTGTGGTAGCTGCTGGTTGGTTGGCCCCAGAAATTTTCACAGGTGTGGAGAGCAGGCGTGAAGTTGCCGCGGCAATTCGGTAACCAGTCTGTTTTTCCCTTTCTCCTCTCTCCTCTTGTTGACCCCACACTGCCATATACACACACGCTCACATCCGCCAGTAGCCCCTAAAGTGAGAGTGAGAGAGAGAAAAAAAGCTTCGCACAATATATAAGGACTAGTACCTGCCCCCTACCCCAACCCTGGCACCAACCCTTCCTTCTTTTCCCTTTTTCCTTTCCCCCTCTTGATATGATAAGGAGAACGTTGGCCCGCAATTTATCCCCCACGTTACTCACACTCACCCGAATGTCCTCCCTGTCCTCCTCTGCTGTTTCGTCCGCTGAAGATGTGGTGTTGTTCTCCAAGAAGAACAACGCGCGCCTTATCCATCTCAACCGGGTGCGCAAGCTCAACTCGCTTAACACCGAGATGGTCAAGTTGATCCTTCCCAAGTTGGTCGACTACGCCAAGGAGCGCGACAACAATGTGTCCATCCTCACGTCGAACTCGCCCAAGGCATTGTGCGCCGGCGGCGACGTGGCTGAGTGCGCAATCCAGATTCGCAAGGAGAACCCCCACTACGGCGCCGACTTTTTCGACAACGAGTACAACTTGAACTACATCATCTCCACCTTGCCCAAGCCCTACATCTCGCTCATGGACGGCATCACTTTTGGTGGTGGCGTGGGCTTATCGGTGCACGCGCCGTTCCGCGTGGCCACGGAAAAGACCAAGTTGGCCATGCCCGAGATGGACATTGGGTTCTTCCCCGATGTGGGCACCACCTTTTTTTTGCCGCGGTTGGACGACAAGCTCGGCTACTACGTCGCCCTCACAGGAGCGGTGTTGAACGGGTTGGACGCGTACGTATTCGGCTTTGCCACTCACTATATCAAGAGCGATAAGATCCCCCACGTGATCAACCGGTTGGCAAACTTGCAGCCCCCGCCCTTCACCGAGGGCGGCAGCGCCAACAAGGACTACTTCAATCAGGTGAACGAGATCTTGAATGAGTTTGTTGACAAGAAGTTGCCTGTCGACCACAAGTTCCTTTTGAGCACCGATGAGATTGACATTGTCAACAAAGCGTTCACCCAGAAGTCCATTGACGACGTGTTGAAGTACTTGGAAAATGACGGGTCTGAGTTTGCCAAAAAGACGTTGGCCACGTTGTTGAAGAAGCCCAGAACCTCCTTGGCCGTTGGGTTTGAATTGATGAACCGAGGCGCCGAAAATAGCATCAAACAGCAGTTTGAGTTGGAGATGGTGGCGGCTACCAACATCATGACCATCCCCGCCGACAAGAACGATTTCGCCAAGGGCGTGATCCACAAGTTGGTGGACAAGATCAAAGACCCTTTCTTCCCGCAGTGGAACGACCCTAGCGTGGCGTCGCCCGAGTTCGTCAAGGGGATCCTTACCTCTACCGACACCACCATGAAGTACTTGTCGCAGCCGCTAATTAAAAAGTGGTTTGGCGTCGATTACACTGAGTACCCCTGGCACTTTGGCTTGCCTTCGAACAAGCAAGTGGCGGCGTACATTGCCGGTACCGACGGGTCCAACCGCACCTACTTGCCCACACCCGCCGAGGTGTTTAAGCACTTTGATAAGACCACCAGGGGCAAACTCGGGGTAGAGTTGAAGGTGAAGCAGACGCTTGACTTGCACGGTGAGACCGCCAAGTACGACAACAAGTACGTCACCTGGAGGGAATAGACCGAGCAGTTACACCATGTCTACGAAAATCAATTGGTTCTTTTGTTAATAATACAGATGTCTCTCCCTACTTGAACTTCTCCACAATCAAGTCCTCGCCCAACTCCTCGTAATCCGCTTTCGTGATGAACCAGTTGTCCAACGCAATCTTGGCGCCATTCTCTTCGGTGTCGTTGAGCATGCTCGCCAAGTTGCACGCGCCGAGCCACCCGCCAAACTGCCGGTCCCACACCTCAGCGTTCTCGGTGTTGTTGGGCCTGATCTGCTGCACGGCGTAGGAAAAGGGATAGTTGGGGAAATACTTTTGCGTCAACGCCCGCAAGTCGTTGATGATGTGGTCGGGCAATCCGTTGGCGGCCGAGGTGCCGCCGGTAATGAGCACGTTCGAGAGCAACTGCTTAAAGGTCTCGATAAATCTAGTGAACCGGCTCTGCGACGAGCCCTCGGCCGGCACGAGCGTGGCCTCGAGGTTCTTCAACGCAAGAAACACCAAGTTTGTTAGGCCGTGCGACTCGGGCTTGTCGAGTGCGGGTTCAGGCACAACCACGCCAGGCAATTTATTCAATATCGGGTCAAACAAGTTCTCCAAGTAGTTCTTCTGGTCCGTCACGTTGAGATACTGGTGGTTGTATGTCTGGAAGTCCTTGATCTGGTAGCTTAACGTGAGATTCTTGTACTCCTGCAAGATATTGTGACTGGTGTAGTACTGCTTAAACGAGTCGGAAGCGCCGCTGAATCTTGCCGGAATCAAGCTGTCGACCGAAGTCTTGGATGACAAGTAGTGCAATACGTGCAAGTTCAAAAAGTCTCCGGCGTACTTGGAGTGGTACGAGCATTTTTGCTGGATCACCCCGTCCAATATGGGCGTGACGCTGGTGACACTGGAGCCAATGTCAATCACGAGCCCCGTCGACTTTCCAGCGCGATAGAGCTGAGCAATGGGCGTCTTCACGAGCGAGAATATGGGCACTTCCAAGTCCTCAAACGCAATCTGGCAGAGCTTGACCTTGTTCTTGACACTGTTCCACGGCTGCTCGGTGGTGACAAGCGCGTACTCGCGCGGGTCCACGGCATTATGGTTGTCGACATTGCTGTACACGTACCGCCAGTTATGAACGATGTTTTCAAAGTTGTACACCAACCCGTTGTCCAAGAGCGTCATGACCTCGCCGGTGCTGTTCGCCGCTAAGGCGTCGTCGCCGATAACGGTGCTGCCCGTGGCTGGGTCCGTGGTGTAGTTGGAGCTGAACACGAGTGAGGGCATATCTTCCAGAGAGAATCCCGCTTTTGTGGTGTAACTGCCGTTGTCTATCACGACCGCTGGCGCTGTGTATCCCATGATTGATTGTGTGCTGCTGCCGGTGCTCCTGGTGCTCCTGGTGCTTACTGGTCGGGTCTTTTCTTGATGTTGACAAAAAACAACTGTAGAGAAAAAACCGAGACACCGACAGAAGTCGTGCTCCTCTCAAAAGAGCCTATTTCTCTCTCAGTCTAGACCTGCAAACTCCATTAGTAAATCGGAAAAAAGGGAAAGAGAGGGGCTTGCCACACATCCTTCTGCCATCCTTCTCTTTTCGCCCCGTCTTTGCTCTCAGCATCACACATCCTCTGCATTATTCCTATGTTGAGAAGCTTACCCTTGAGGAGGTTTGCCATGAGCAGGACTTCTGCCATCGCCACCAGAACTGTCCGTCATTTCAACTCGGCGACAGCGCCCGCGCCCACGTACCAGACAACGGTGTTGCCCAACGGCATGACGGTCGCCAGCGAATCGATGCCTGGGACCCGCACTGCCACCGTTGGTGTGTGGATCAACGCCGGCTCCCGTGCCGATAATCCCAGCAGCAGCGGTACCGCTCACTTCTTGGAGCATCTCGCGTTCAAGGGCACCGCCAAGCGGGCGCAGCTCAGCTTGGAGTTGGAGATTGAAAACTTGGGGTCGCAGATCAACGCGTACACGTCGCGCGAAAACACCGTGTACTACACCAAGTGCCTCACAGGCGATATTGAGCAGAACATCGATATCCTCAGCGACTTGCTCACCAAGTCCAAATTGGAGAAGCGCGCGATCGAGAACGAACGGCACGTCATCTTGCAGGAGAGTGACGAAGTCGATAAGATGTACGATGAAGTGGTGTTTGACCACTTGCACGCGGTGGCATACAAGAACCAGGACTTGGGCCGCACCATCTTGGGCCCTCGCGAGCTCATTAGGACCATCAATCGGCACGACTTGGTCGACTACATCACCACCAACTACAAGGGCGATCGCATGGCGTTGGTGGGCGTGGGCAACGTCAATCACGACGAGTTGGTGGAGCAGGCTAGCAAGTACTTTGGTCATATTAGGATGAGCGAGACCCCATTCAAGCAGGGTGGTGGCGACTTGCCACTCTTTTGTGGCGACGAGATTCGCATTCAGGATGACGCCATGCCCACCACGCACGTAGCGCTCGCAGTCGAAGGCGTGAGCTGGTCGGCGCCCGACTTTTTTGTGGCCTCCGTCGCCAACGGCATTGTCGGAACCTGGGACCGGTCTGTAGGTACCGGCTCCAACTCGCCTTCCCCCTTGGCCGTCACCGCTGCCACTGGTGGTCCCAACAACACTCCCATTGCCAACTCCTATATGGCATACACCACGTCGTACGCCGACACCGGATTGTTAGGGGTATACTTTACTGCTGATAAAGATGCCAATTTGAAGTTACTTGTGGACGCCATCCAGACGGAGTGGGCGCGCTTGGCGCGGGGTGACATCACCGACGACGAGGTGGAGCGTGCCAAGGCGCAGCTCAAGGCGTCGTTGCTTCTCGCCTTGGACGACTCCACCGCCATTGCCGAGGATATTGGGCGCCAGGTGGTCAACACCGGGTACCGCTTGTCGCCCGAAAACGTTTTCGAACGCGTCGAGTCCATCACCAAGGCCGACGTGGTCAACTGGGCCAACTACCGGTTGAAGAACAAGCCCATCGCGTTGGCGGCCGTGGGCAACGTCAAGACTTTGCCCTCACACCCTGCCATCCAGAACGGCATGCACTTTTAAAAGAACTGTATATACGTGTATATGTGTACCCACTAAAGAACGAAATAGAATGATCTTTCCTTTTCCCCTTGTGCTTTCCTTACGACTTTCTGATAATCTCCTCTGCCGTCGACACGTTGTCGGTGTTTTCCTCCTGTTCTACCACCTCACCCTCCTTGAACAACTGCAGCTCATCGGGTACGCGTTTCATCTTCTCGGCAGGCGGGAATAACTTGCCGATATTGTCGATCCACCTGCGCCGCTTCTCGAGCAACGCCTTGAGCCCGCTATTGATCGCCTGCTGCTGTGCCGTGTTGACCTCGGTCTTTTTCTTCTTTCCCTTGCCCTTGAGCTTCTTCATATACGCCTGATCCACTTGCTTGTCCAAGTCCTCAAGGATGGTTGAGTACTCTTGGTAAGCAATGTGGTCCTCGACAACGGGTATCAACCGCTTCTTATTGGCGCGATTGCGCGCCACCACTTCGGTGAGCTGTTTCTGCAAGCTGCGGATCTCGGCACATACCTCGTCGTCCTCCTTGTTCTTGATCCACTCGTCAGTGTCCAAGATCGTCGACTTGTTGCGGCCCTTCTTCTTGGTATCCCCAGGCAAGTTCGAGAAGATCCCGATATAGTTCAACTCGCTCACGATACGGCCTTCCATTGACTTGTAGTCGTTCTTTTCGCTCACGCCCTTGTAATCCTCGGTGCTATTGAGCTGGGTAGACACGTCGTCGCCGCCGCTAACACCACCAGAACCACCAGAACCATCTTCGTTTTCCTTCTCATCGTCGTCGCCGCCTCCCTCGTGCTTGCCCAAGATCGCTGACAAGAGCCGGCTCGAGAGCGGGCCACACGACACCTCCTCCGTATACAACAAATCTTCATTCAAGTCCGCCGCCGACCCCTTGGGGTGGTCCGCGTCGGGGCCCGGGTGTTGATACGCGGACGAGCTCAACTTGGGAGCAATGCTCGCGTCCTCGTCGCACCACACATCCGCGTAGAACCGGCCCAAGCTGTTGATCGTAAACGGCGTAGTATCCGGGTCGTACCCCTGCTTCTCAAACCCAGGGGGGGTGACATTTCTCTCACGGAGAAGCTTCAAGTCGTCGTTGCCGTAGAGGCGGAAGTAGGACTCGATGTATGTCTGGAAGGTGGAAAACTGCACCTGATTCGCCGGCGGCTTGTTCTTGGAAAAGTCAATACTGGGGATCTTCCCGGGCAACAAGATCTGCAAGTCGTTCTCCGGGTACGACGCCACGCCATACTTCTTTTTCAAGTACTCCTTGCCGTGGGTCTCGAGCCCGCTGTTGTCCTCGGAGAACAAGCCCAACTCTGCAATGGCTTCCACCGAAAGCGTCTGTGGCTCCACATACTCTGATTTGGGGTTCTTGAGCCGGGTGTCGTTGTCGTGCGTGAACGAGCCCGTTTGCACCGGCGGCACTGGATCGTCCTTGGAGTTGACACGCTCGGACTTGTCGTTGTCGTGGTCATTATCATTATCATTGTCATTCTCATTGTCATTGTCATTAGCACCCTCGCTGTCCCTTTCTTCGTCATCACCGTCTCCTTTGACGTCGTTCCCATCCTCCTCCTTTCCTTCCCCGCCGTCAGTGTCGCTGCCGAGTTTTCTCCGCTTTGCTAAGCGTCTATCTTCGTCCTCGGTCTCGCCATCTTTTGCTCCAACCACACCTTCTTCCTCGCCATCCCCCAGTCTTCTTTTTTTATTCTCCCTTTCCTGAAGATTAATCTTGGCCAATATGTCATCGTCGTGCCGCTCGATGTTGTCGAGCTCGCGCCAAAGGTTCTTCAAAAGCTTGCTCAAGTTCTGGAGGGCGTTGGCGCTGGGCACGGTCTGCACCGCGTCCCCATCCAACAACCCCACAGATGAGTCGTAGCTGAGCTTCAACTCGTCAATGATGTCGTCCAATGTGGTGGATGCTGAATGTTTTTCTGCCATGTGTTGTTGTGGTGGTGGTATTGCTGCTGCTACTGTTGCTGTCGTTGTTTTTTATTTTTCGATTTCTTTTTTATGGCTCTTGCCTTCTATTTTTCCGCCTGCGTTGATGTTTTGCTGCAGTGTTGGCGCGTGCTTCTGCTAAGGCAGTCCATTTATGACAAACGGCATGTTATTTACAAGACTACATCTATACCCACATTCCCTTTTCCACTCCTTTCATCCCCTTCCTTTATGGGGTAATCTTCGACAAGAACTCTTGGTCCTTGTGCTCCCTCACGCGGCGCACCAACTCGTTGACAATCTTGTGCTGGCCCACAGGTGCATCCTGCGGTCTCTTCCATGCCTCGGGGAACTCGTACCTGGGCTTCTGCTTGAGGCCCGCGCGCTGCATGTGGTGCTTGTTGAGGGGGATATCACTGAAATCCTCTTTGAGGTCCTTCGACTCGGTCAACAACTTGTTGAACGTGTCCACGAGCCAGTTGACGTTCTGCGCTGGATGCTCGAACTTGTTGCAGTCCAACCCGAACGTGTTGGTGTTAAAGTCAAAGCGCTCGCCCGCCAACACCTGAAACTTGTGCGTTTGCTTCGCATCGAGTTGCAAGTCTTCGAGTCTCACCTGCAACGCCACGCGCCGGTTGTGCTTGTTCGTGGGCTCGTCGCTAAAGTCAGTGCGGTACGTCAACTTGAGCGGGCTCGTCTGCTTGGGCTTCTGGACGTACTGCTGGCGGTACTTGGCGAGTAACGGCATCTCAAACGCGCTCACGCGCGCCAAGTGCTCCCATCTCCGCTTGACGTGGGGATCCTCGCCCTTGTTGATCACAAACACGTTGGACTTTTTCTGAGGCTTGCCCCGCTCCCGCATGGGCGTGTTGTTCATGAACCGCTCTTTGAAGTTCTCAATCTCAAACACGTAGCCCATCTTTGCCGACGCCTTTCTGTCGGCCAACGCTTCGATGGTGGACAAGATGGCCGTACGCTCCTCGTCGGTGGGGTTGTACGCATCGCCCAAGTACTGCTTTCTCACCTGGTGCAACTCAAAGATCTGATCGGCGGGTAAACCCTTCCACGCGTGTGGGTTCAAGTACAATGGGCCTTCCGGCAACGTCGACTTGAAGCGGAGCGCTATCCTTGACCCAGCGGTGAATACTCTCATTGTGGTGGTGCTGGTACTGTGCTGGTGGCGCTTGAGTGGAAAAGAAAATTTTTTCGGTCCTCACAATTGGTTGACCTACAGACACTACCATACAAAACACGGCATATTTGCAACTGCTACATCCAGCAACATAACCCAAGTGTAGTTTACTGCTTGTGCCTGACACAGGCGGCAATGGGCCCTTCACTGTCCAGAGTATCTTCTAGAGGTTCTTTTTTCACTTTCTTGGCAGCAGCTCCATTCGAACCGTTCTCCTCTTCCACATCCTCGTGTGATCGCTTTTCAGCACTTCTCTCTCCATCCTCCTTTCCTTCTCCCTCCTTGTTTTCTCCCTCATTACCCTCCTCCTCCACCTTCACCTCAGGCTCCTTCTTCTTGGTCAGAAAAAACTGGGCAATGGACACCTTTGGCTTTTCCTCCACCCGCTCAATCATGTCTTTGCCCTTATTCATGGGCTTGCCTACGTCCCGCGACACCGTGTATCCCTCGAGGTTCCTATACGCCTCGCTCTTGCTCGTTTCCAAAACAGATTCGAGCAAGGCGTCACTCCACTGCTGCTGCGGGTCCAACCACGTGTTCCACGCTTTTGACCCCGGCTCGAGTATCACCGGTTTCCTGTTGTGGAGCCAGGAAATGTCGTAGGCGTCAGTCTTTAACGCTGGCGCCGTGAGAATGGTAAAGGACGACAAACCGCCGTTCTTGCCGATTTCGTCCTTGCCGTAGTGCTTGTTGTGCGAGTACATGCCCGCGACAAACACGAGCGGTGTCGTTTTGGAGTGAACAAAGTAGGGGACGCGGTCTCTCTTGGACTTGAGCCACTCAAAGTAGCCTTGGATGGGTACCACGCACCTGTGGTTGCGACACGAGTTCCACGTAGGCATGTTGCGCTCAAGGCTCTCCTTACGGCAATTAAAGTACTTGGATTGCTGCCGTCCAATCTCGCGCGAGTAGGGGCCCTTCTCGCCCTCGGTGCCCTTGCCCACGGGCGTGGAGTCCGTGGGCTTGGCCCAGCTTGGCAACAACCCAAACATCAGCAACTCCAACATGTATTTGTACTGGACCCCTGAGGGCGGCGCCACCATGTAGAGCATAAGCGCGGGGTTAGTCGGAGCAATGTTGTACGAAGGTTTCCAGTCACGCAAGCTCATGGTGTCCAACTGAACAATGGTGTTGTCTTCCGACCCTCTAACCTCATACTCAAATGTACCGTCAGAGATCGCGCGGGTGTTGATATCGTTGCTGTTCTGGTGGTTGTTTGCATCGCCCTGCAACACGCTGCCGCGGAGCCCGCTGGTTAGGTCGTTCATATCCTAAGGGGTTAGTTGATCTCTCACACAAGTAATTTACTGCTCGTACATACCATTCCCTGAGCGAATCTTCCACACATGGTGGAACTAGGAACTTGGTGGTGTGGGGAGAAGAGAAGTAAAGGAGACGCAGGTGCACTCAACCACGCGCTGCTTCCCTTGTATATAACGAGACGAAAAATAACATACAAAAGAGTCGCACCGCCCCCTGAAAGAAAAGAGATCCTGATATTTGCTGGTTACTGTCACAATACAGCAACTGTAGCTTACTCTATATACTCAACCTCATCGGTCTCCTCCCCCTGGAACTCGTCGTATGCTTTGCCGAAATTGTCGATGCAGTCCGGGTCGTCCGAGTACTGGTCCTTCTCGTTGCCGTCGAAAAACTCCGGCTGGTCCTCCTTGCTCAAGTTCTCGTCGTAGCCAAAGGAGGTGCCGCGAGTGGCAATAGAGGGTCTATCTCTGCTCTGGCGATTGTCCTGCTCATTGCCCTGGTTACTTTCTTGCTCACTGCCCCGCCCACTGTTTGGCACATCGTCCTGCCCACCGCTCTGCTCCTTTACCTCGTTCCTGTAGCTATTCCGCATATCTTCCCTTGCCCTTGTCTTAAACTTCTCATAGTCATCCACTGCCGCCTGCGCCTGCTGGTACTCGCAGCCGCTCACCAACGGGTCTCGTGAGTTGCCCAAGTGTGTGTCCTCCAAGAACTTGACGGGCTCCATTCCCGTGGGGAAGTAGCTCTGCTTAACGACCCCATTCTCAAACGCCGGATTGTACCGGTACTCGTCGCCGAACCCCATCTCCTTCATCAACCGCGTGGGCGCGTTGCGCAAGTGCAATGGCACCGGCAACTTGGTCAACTCCGGATTCTCCTGCACCAACTTCTGAGCCGCGCGTAAGGACCGGTACGACTTTGTAGACTTGGGCGCACGCGCGAGCTTATTGACGCAGTGCGCCAAGATGATCTCGCCCTCGGGCATCCCCACAAACTCCAACGCATCCTTGGCGGCCACCATAAATGGCAAACACGAGCTGTCGCGGAGCCCAATGTCCTCGCTTGCCATCACCACCATGCGCCGCATGATGAATAATGGATCCTCGCCACCCGAGAGCATTTTCACCAAGTAGAACATGGCGGCATCGGGGTCAGACCCGCGCACCGACTTGTGGAGCGCACTGATAATGTCATAATGGGAATCGCCTTTGCGATCATACATCTGGTGGAAGTCGCGTGTTTTGAGCAAGGGCCGTAGGAGCTTTTCTGACACCTTGATCACACCCTGCCTCTTTTGGCCTGCTCCGGTTTCCTTTCCCTCCCTGAACGGAGATGGTGAGGATGCTTTTGCCTGTTGCTGCGATGCATACTTTGATGCAGACAAGTACGCATTGACAGATTCCAAGATGTTCAAAGCAATCCGCGAGTCTCCCATGCTGAGCTCGGCAATGTAGTCGAACGCATCCCTTTCTAACGAGATATAGTGCAACCCATACAAGTTCTTCCTCATCTTGTTTACTTCATACAACGCCCGACCAAGAATCTTGACAAGCGACTCCGGCTGCAACGGGTCCATCACAAACGTGTGCATACGCGACAACAACGCGTTGTTTAAAGTAAACGATGGGTTTTCGGTGGTGGCGCCAATCACCGTGCACACGCCCTTCTCCATCACGGGCAACAAGAGGTCTTGCACCGCCTTGTTGAACCGGTGGATCTCGTCGAGAAAGAGAATCGTGCGCTGGCCTGTAAGACGCTTGTGGTTCTCGGCCTGCGTGAAAACCTGCTTCAACGCCTTGGCATTGCTATCGGCGCCCGACAACTCAATGAACTTGCAGCTTGTGGACTTGGCGACGATACGCGCGAGGGTAGTCTTCCCAATCCCTGGCGGACCCCAGAGCAAGAACGACGGGATGGTGTCGGCCTGTATCATGTTCCGCAAGGGCCCGTTCTCGCCGAGAAGCTTCTCTTGGCCGTAAAAGTCGTCGAGAGATTTGGGCCGCAAGCGGTGGGCCAAGGGGATGCCCGCGGCACGCTTGAGCTCGTTCAACTCCTTAGACCGCGCGAGGATCTCCAGCTGTCGTGGCGCCTCCAGTTGGCTCGGAGAGGGTTGATTTTTGTTCTGGGTGGAGACAATAAAATCCTCGGCAATAGCCTTGAACTGGTCTTCCAAGGGTACGGCCTCTTCCACTTTCTTTACCTGTGATAGTTGCAGCTGTTGCGGCTGTTGTGACTGCTGTGAATGGTGTTGCTGCTGTCGTTTCTCTTCGATCACCAAACTGGTAAGACTAGGCTTCTTCGGCTCCACCCTCTTCTTCTTCGCCTGGGAGTCAAAGTTGAGTCCGAGGGCACTGAACGCGTTGCGCTTGTGGCCCGGGCCCATGCTGGTGATTTCGATCGCGTCGTAGGAAACATCCGAGGGCTCCTCGTTATCGGTCTTTTCATTCTGGTCCAAGCACCGGTTTACGTGACGTTCAAGGAGCCGCGTGGGGATTGATTGCGAGCAAACGGGACACACCTCGAGCAGTTCTGTCATATCATCGAGTGGTGGGGGAAGTAGGAAGGTGGTGGCGACGCGCGGGTTCTGGATGACAAGAAAAAAGGGAACCCACAATTGTGAACATCAAGAACAAAGAAAGAAGGCACGAGAGCACCAGAACACGAACGCACGAAAGCGCGCAATAGCTACAACCAAAGCACTACTTCCACCATGTTAGAATTTCAACATGAAGAGAGATCTCGTGAAGAGGAGTATTTTGGGGACACTTCTGGCAGTAAACGGAGAAAGACAGTCACCCCCGTGCCCTCCAAGCGTATAAAGAGCGAGGAGCCCTTAGAAGAAACCTCGGAGGAGCTTGCGAGGCAGTACAAGAAGTTCTCGTCCGCGCCCAAGTATAACCTCAACAGCGAAGAAGTTTTTTGCATCTGTCGCCAGCCGGATACAGGGGAGATGATGGTGGCGTGCGACGGGTGCGAGGAGTGGTTTCACTTCAAGTGTATGGCCGTGAACCCGGACTACCAGCACCTTATTGCCCAGTTCTACTGCAAGTTCTGCGCCTGGATAGGTAAGGGGGGAACCAAATATAGGCGGAAATGTCGTCTTCCTGAATGTTTCCTCCCCGTGGCTGCAGGGTCCAAGTACTGTTCAGAGGAGCACGGTAAAGAGTATGTAAAACGCATTGTGGCCGTCGTACAAGAGCCAGGACCACCCACAAAAACAACCTCCACCTTTGGCTCTTCAAATGGTATCGACCCCAGCGTGATCAAGCGGATCTTAAACGAGGTCGGAAGCAACCACGTCAAACTCATGCAGTTGGGCATAAAGTTCCCTGAATTGGCCGAGGTGACGCAGTACCGCAAAGACAAGTCAACGGCAGCGTTCCCCCCTGAAGTGCAGAAAGAGTTATCCGCCGTGGCACAGCAACGAGAACAAGTGAGCCGCGATATTGACGTGCAGAACCAAACGATCCAACAGCTTTCCGAGGCCCGCGAGGCGATCAAGCAGTTGAACGAGCGACTCGTGGCGCTGGTGTATCCGCACGACGGCGATGAAACCAAGAGCAAGAAAAATTCCAAGTCGAAGCGTGGCACTAGCAAGAAGGTGGACTTGTGTTTCTGTGCCAAATCGGATCCGGGGCTAATACTGGAGTTAAACAAGTCTGAGGAGATGTTCCTGGAGGCAGCAGCCATTGTCAAGCGGAGGGTAGAAGAGGGTGATGAGTATGAACAGGAGGAGGATGAAGGAACCACCACCCATGACGATCCGGAGTGGTACCGCCACGAGCTCTGTATCCGGGATAGGAAAAAGTGCGTGCGCCACGGCGGGTGGTGGAACTTGTACCACGACCAAGCGCTCCGACGCCTCGCACAGTTGAACAAAAAGCTCGCGGAGCTCGACGCGCGTGTGGATATGGTGTTGCGTGGCTATTCGATTAAAGTATATGAGTCAAAGAGGAAGAACTAAAGCAGTGGCCGTGTCTTTAGCCCTTTGTACCCTTTTTCTGGCCATTTATGGTGGCCACGATCCTTCTAGTATGTCTATAGGTTCTGAATTCGCATAAGTAAATGCCCTGCCACGTCCCTGTGCTCAACCTGCCCCTAGTGATGGGGATGTTGACGCTAACGCCCACGAGCGTCGACTTGTGGTGAGACACCGAGTCATCAGGACCCTCGTCGTTGTGCAAGTAGAAATCGCCCTCGGGCACCACGCGGTCCAACGAGCTGTCCATGTCCTTCCGGACGTCCGGGTCAAAGTTTTCGTTCAAGGTCAAGCCGGCACTGGTGTGCTGGAGAAAGAGGTTAAGCATGCCAATTTCGTAGTCCTTAATCTGGGGCACGTTTTTGAGCACTTCGTCGGTGATGAGATAGCAGCCCTTATTCCTTGGGCTTAATGAGAAGGTCACTTGGTCCCAGGACATTGTGCTGGTGCTGGTGCTGGTGCTGTGGAGGAGGAAGAGGAAGAAGGTGGTGGCTCGTGAGCAAAATATTGCGGTCACCACTAGGCTGGCACAAAAGAAAAAATGAACGGGTCTCATAAAGTGGAGCATTTTGCATGCAGAAAGCAATCAACACAGGAGAAATGGGGGGCTGGAGGAGGGGAGTAGATCAGAGTCGGTAGAGCAGCTGGTAGGTCAAGGAGCGCGGCAACAGGGGAAAAACAAGCGTGCTGTGGTGTGCAGGTTACTGGGATAGACAGTGGTTATCCAATACAAGGGAAAACTCTTTTGCAGGACTTGCATCCGCGCTCAAGCAAGCGAGAATCTCTCCTGGTCCACAGATTGTCCTCTCCCCCAGTGTACTTTCTCAATCCCCTCCTCTATACACAATGAAACCTCCAACCCAGATCTGCTTTTTCCTTGAGGCGCCTTTCACTCATCGCAACAAAAAAGAGAGCCGCTGTGTTTTCTTTCTATTCCTCTCTGGCGGAAAAAAATTTCCTGGCCCATCTGCGTACTCATCGCTCCCCTTTCATATTAACCAAAGACTAAGAACCACCACCTCCACCCACCCACTAGCCATGCAGTTAGCCGTGAGACAGGAAGATGCCGACATCTTGCTTAAGGAGAAGAATATTATAGACGAGGCCGTGGCGGAAAAGTACCGTGTGGCGGGGCAGATCACCCAGACAGGGTTGCAGTACCTCACGTCCTTGATTAACCAGTCGTACCACACGCCGGGCGCGACCAAGATCACGGTGCAGCAGTTGTGTCTCTTGACGGACTCGTTCTTGTACAAGTTGTTGTCCAAGCAGTACGTCAATACTGTGGACGAAAAGGGCATTGCCCACCCCACCACCATTAATGTTAATGAGTTGGTGCAAGGGTTTGCGCCTGAGATTGACGATGAGAAGCCGTACATTTTCAACGCAGGCGATATTGTCACCGTGTCGCTCGGGGTGCAGATTGATGGGTACACCTCGCAAGTAAGTCACACCTTAGTCATCTATCCGGAAAACGCGACTGGTACCGCTACCCCCGCTGGTCCCGCTGGGCCCTTGTTGGGGTCCAACGCCGACGCTATTTGCGCCGCGCACATTGCCACTGAAACCATGGTGACCTTATTGGGTGCCGCATTATCGCCTGAGAAGTTGCCTGCCAATTTAAAGAATACCAGCAACACTGTGACGGGCCAGCAGGTTAGGAGTTTAGTCGATGCCATTGCCGACGCGTTCAACTGTGTGGTTGTGCCGGGGTCCAAGATCAGACGGGTGCGGCGGTTTTTGGCGGGCCAGGCAGAGGGTGTTGTCGCTGAACGTGACTTTAAGGGCGTGGTGTGGGATGAGTCGTCACAGGAGTTGAGGTTGTTGAAGCAGGCGGCGGAGAACAGCTCTACGGAGTTGGCGGTCGCTGTCGCCGCTACCACCTCCGCCCCTAGACCCGCACAGGCAAACAGCTCGAGCGCCGTCCCTACAGACGATTTTGTGGTTGTTCCTGGGGAGGTGTACCAGATTGACATTCGGATGGCTGGGGTATCGGACGTCAAGGAGGTGGGCATCATCACCACTGAGGAGATTGACCATTTTACGGGCAAGAACTTTAAGCAGGACTTCAACTGCAGGAGCTCGATCTACATCCGCGACCACGCCGTGACCCACCACTTGCGGTTGAAGGCATCAAGGCGGCTCTTGGGCGCCGTCGACAGCCAGTTTTCTGTGTACCCCTTTAAGTTGGACTACTGCGGCGACCACTTCCCGGTGAACTTGGAAGCTTCCGATGCCGAGATCAACAAGCAAGTTGCTTCCATTGCCCAGGAAGTGAAGTTGGCGCGCTTGGGTGGGGCCGAATTGAGCAACCGGCACTTGATCCGGGCCAAGCCCATCCAGGTCACCAAAATTGTGCCTTTGGAGCAGATTTTGCTCACGGCCAACCCTACGGGCCGGTTCGGTATTGATGCCGCGAAACCGGTGTTGCCGGGGATGGAGGTCCCATTGCCGCAGTTAGGAATATCGTCATTGAAGTTGAAGTCTTTGTTGAAGCAGGGGAGCAACATTAGCAACGCAAGAGAGGCGGTGACGGTGTTAATCAACGACAAGACCAACGAGGTGGTGAAGTTGACGGGGACGCAGCCTAGTTGGGTGCACTCCAACTACAGGTTGCAGGGTGAGTTGGGCGCCACGGTGACGCAGTTGGTGCAGTTGGGCCAGGACAGCCGGTTCGGCATCAAGGTGAAGCAGGTTGCTGCCTACAAGGTGAAGCAGGCAAACTTGGGCGTCGAGCAGATGCAAATAGATTAGTGCAGAAAGGGAGAAATAGTTTAAATGCAGGAGTGAGGTAGGTTGATGGTAAGCAGTGGTGATGGGGGGTAGGGGAGGGGAGAGGGCGGTGCTGTGGGGGGCGCCATACAATAGTCCTGCGTCAACTATGATGTAATTGTGAAACGGAAGTACAGGTAGATTGCTATCAGCGCAAGAGGGCGGGAGAAAAAAGTGAGCACCTGAAGGAGGAAAGGGGAGGCGGGCAGAGGAAGGGAAGGGCAGAGCACTAGACAGGAATGGCACCTCTATCTGTATACACCACTCCTTCTGCCAGACAATCTACCCTCTTGCGACAAACCACGAGGTGGAATGAACTGGGCCAGATTGGGGCAGGGACTGGGCGCTTCCAGTGGCGAAACCCCCAGATTAGGTTTCGTAAACGCACAAACTGGACCTAACCTGCAAAAGAGCACCACCAGGAGAGTGTGACACACAGTCAGACAACCAGACAACCAAAAAAATGGAGTGCGTGTGAGTGGCCAATTTTTTTCCTCTTTTTTTTCCCTCTTTTCCCTAACACAATCTGCTGGTTGTCTTTTTTTCTCTTTCTGCTCCTTTTTGTTGTTGGTGGTGATTTCCCTCTTTTTTTCTTCTCTCCCTCTTTCTATTTCTCACAAGAATCACTTACCTCCTTTCCCACCCCTTTACCCACCACACCACCACACCAGAAAGGTACGTTGTCACCCCCCTTCATCCAACACTCACACCCACCAATTCCCCCCGTTCCACCACCATTGGTGCTGTATCGCATCGCACTCACCGCTGCCTCTTATATTGGATCACTCATGGAAGAGAAACAATGGTGTCCTCCCGTGTGTTGTCTCCAGGGGGTTCACTGTCTCGCCGAATTGTGGTCACCCCCTGCCTTGCCTTTACTCCTTGCGTCTTTCACGCAAGTTCCACCCTCCATGAAACATCAATCAGCGCAGGTCACTATACTAGCATATCCATATGACTCCTACAAGCACGAGGCAGGTGTGCAGAGAGGGAGGGCATTGATGCGATGCACACTAACACCCAGCAACTACACGTGATTGAGCGGTTTCTACTTGTCTTTCGCTCTCAGTTTTCTCCCACACTACTTTTGCTCGCCCGTTTTCTTCCTCCTCCCCTCCCATTCTTTTTTTTGTTGTCGACAACTTGTTTATAGTTTGTGTTGTCAGTTTTTTGTGTCTATCCACACGACCAAACATTGTCAGAAAATTTTTCTGGCAGACGACACTGATTGCCGACACAGGGAGAAGAGGGAGCGAGCGAAAAGGAGTGTGCGAGAGAGACGGGCGAGTGCTTTGTTTTTCCTTGCTCCCCATTGGAGTCCCCCCCCGTCTTTGTGATGTGTCCTTTGTGGTTGCTGCTGTGTCTTTTTTATGCACTAATGATCCAGTCCTTCCGCGCATCCAATGGGCAATTGAGTTGATGGGTGAAGATACCTAGCCTGTTCTCATACTAACAAACCACCTTCCCCTAGATCCACTTTTTTTCCCACCACCATGCCTGCCTCTCGTGAAGATTCCGTCTACCTCGCCAAGTTGGCCGAACAGGCCGAGCGCTACGAAGAAATGGTTGAGAACATGAAGGCCGTTGCGTCCTCGGGCCAGGAATTGTCTGTTGAGGAGCGCAATTTGTTGTCGGTTGCCTACAAGAACGTCATTGGCGCCCGCAGAGCCTCGTGGAGAATCGTTTCCTCCATCGAGCAGAAGGAGGAGGCCAAGGGCAACGAGCAGCAGGTTGCCTTGATCAGAGACTACCGCTCCAAGATTGAGGCGGAGTTGTCCAAGATTTGCGAGGACATCTTGTCGGTGTTGACTGACCACTTGATCTCGTCGGCCCAGACTGGCGAGTCCAAGGTGTTTTACTACAAGATGAAGGGCGACTACCACAGATACTTGGCGGAGTTTGCCGTTGCTGACAAGAGAAAGGAGGCGGCCGACTTGTCGTTGGAGGCTTACAAGGCCGCCTCCGATGTTGCTGTCACCGAGTTACCCCCCACCCACCCCATCAGGTTAGGTTTGGCCTTGAACTTCTCGGTGTTTTACTACGAGATTTTGAACTCGCCCGACAGAGCCTGTCACTTGGCCAAGCAGGCCTTTGACGACGCCGTGGCCGACTTGGAGACCTTATCTGAAGACTCATACAAGGACTCCACCTTGATCATGCAGTTGTTGAGAGATAACTTGACCTTGTGGACCGACTTAAGCGAGGCGCCCGCGGCCGAGGAGCAGCAGTCTCAGCAACCCTCTCAGGCACCAGCCGAGGCCGAGGCCAAGGCTGACGAAGAATAGAGAGATTGTATGTAAAATTCTAGTTGTTATTTCGTGTGTCAAATCTATTTCCTCCTTGTTCCTGTGGCGTTTCTGTAGATTGTGGTTTTTTGTTCTGCTGAGAAGGCGTGTATTCTACAAAATTTATTTACCTCTGAATGTTTCTGTACAGCTATTCTTGTTCTCCTTCTCCTAGCCACTTCCTCCGTGGTACAGCCGTCGCCATCTCTAGCCACTCCTCCCCCAGAAGCCTCACCAGCCCCTAGAGCATTCCTGTTCTAAACCAAGATGGCGAACGCGTAGCAAAAACATTTTTCCTTGGTAAGGACACGACAGTAAACACCCAGGGCAAAAAAGGAGAAAAACTTTCCACGCTTTTGATTTTCCCCCTTTTTGTTCGTCTGTCTTTGAAAACAGAACAACAAATCAATACCCACCACCAAGAACAACACCGCGCCATGCCT
The DNA here is from genome assembly GCA_002094185.1 of Zhuliangozyma boniae. Lineage (NCBI taxonomy): Eukaryota > Fungi > Ascomycota > Pichiomycetes > Serinales > Debaryomycetaceae > Zhuliangozyma > Zhuliangozyma boniae. The sequence goes on from MXQC01000021.1 coordinate 98,837, forward strand.
GAACCAGTTGGTATTGCTGATCTACCCAACCAGAGGTATGTAAACTATACTGCACTTGCTTACGTCATTCCTCACACCCATACTAAACAAACATTCCCTTTTTTGCTTTAGGTACAAGATTGTCTCGAAGCAGGGCGCCACCTTCACCATTATGGTGGCTGGCGAGAGTGGATTGGGCAAAACTACCTTTATCAACACTCTTTTCCAGACCTCGTTGAAGCCGCATCAGGACGACACGTTGAGACACAACAGGTTCACGTCACCCCATCAGACGGTGGAGATTGACATTGTACGGGCGGTTTTGGAGGAGAAGAATTTCAAGATCCGGTTAAACATTATCGACACCCCGGGCTTTGGCAACAATGTCAACAACCAGGACTCGTGGGCGCCCATTATTGATTTCATCGACGACCAGCACGAGTCGTATATGAAGCAGGAGCAGCAGCCTAGTAGAAACGGCAAGAAGGACTTGCGGGTACACGCGTGCCTCTACTTTATCCGCCCCACGGGCCATTCGTTGAAGCCATTGGATATTGAGATTATGCAGCGGTTGGCCACGCGGGTAAACCTCATCCCTGTGATTGCCAAGGCCGACACATTGAGCCCCGGCGAGTTGGACACGTTCAAGACGAGAATAAGAGAGATTATCGAGGCGCAAGACATCAACATTTACACCCCGCCCTTGGAGTTGGACGACCCCGCGAGCGCCGAGCACGCCAAGCAGTTGATTGAATCGATGCCCTTTGCCGTGATTGGGTCTGAGGAAGATGTCGAGGTGGGCGCGGGACAGTTTGTGCGCGGGAGAAAGTACCCCTGGGGCGTGGTAGAGGTAGAGAATGACCAGCACTGCGACTTTAAAAAGTTGCGCAGCTTGTTGTTGCGCACCAACATGTTGGATTTGATCTTGTCCACCAACGAGTTGCACTTTGAGACGTTCCGATCGATCCGGTTGGGCGGGGATGAGACGGTGTCCAATGGTGCGAATGGCGTCAGTGGCGCCGGCGACACCGAAGAGGAGTTGGTAAATGAAAAGGGCGAGGTGGTGAAAAAGCCCAAGAAGCCCAGAAGAGCCGTGAACCCCAAGTTCAAGGAGGAGGAGGATGCGTTGAAGAAGTTTTTCACCGAGCAAGTCAAGGCTGAGGACAAGCGGTTCAAGCAGTGGGAAACTAACATTGTCACTGAGAGAAACCGGTTGAACCAGGACTTGGAGGAGATGCAGGCCAAGTTGAAGCTGTTAGAGGACCAGGTAAAGAAGTTGCAGATAGCGAAGCGTTAGAAAACTGGTTGTTTTATATGATGTATCCCATTAAACCCCTCTCTCTGTTCTCTGTCTGTCCTTTCCGTCTTCCCCTTCCCTCCTGGCTTTTGGTGCCACGGTTATCTACGGCTTGGCATTGGCGCCCTTTTTTTATGCCCCCCTCCATCTTGAAAGGGCGAGAGGGAAAGAAAAAAATGCTTCCGCCAAGAGCCCTGAACGCTAGCCGACGATAGCCTTTGCTTGTAATAGACCACCCCGAGCTTTGATCTACCACAGAGGAAGTGGGATACTATTCAGATGAGCGTTATGGGAACAGAGTATTCCCAGACGAGAGATGTCCGTACGGGACAACAGCAGCACGAGCCCGAGCAGACACAGTACTACCAGCAGAACAAGTCCCAGCACCAGCTGGATCACAACCCCTCAGCACAAGACGTCGCTAGTTCACCTTCATTGCAGGGGTCCAAGTTCAAGCGCACCTATCGCGCGTGCTTAAACTGCCGCGTGCGCAAGGTCAAGTGCGACTTGGGGCCCGTGGATAACCCGCATCTCGGGAAATGCGCTCGGTGCTTGCGCGAACGCAAGGACTGTGTGTTTGTCGAGAGCAAGCGCGGCGGGGCAGCCAACGTTATAAACGGTCGGCTTAAGAAACAGAAGCGGATGCAAGACCATCATGAGGAAGAGCGCCACGGTCAGGGCCACCAGCTGCTCCCGTATCCCCAACTGGCGCAACATCAACAGCACCAACAGCAGCAGCACCATCAGCAGCAGCACCATCAGCAGCAGACATCGGCATCTCCGCCTTCACACCAGATGAGCTACTCGCCTGATACAAGGGACGTGGTTTCATCGACGGCGTCTCCAGCCGGCGCTCCACCGCAACTCCCTGGTGTCGAGAGTATCCTCAAGCAGGAGCGGACGTTGCCGTTACCGCCGCAGTTGCCCGTTCCCTCGTTCCACAAGAGCCTCGGCAACTATTTCTCCATGGAGGGCGCGTTGGTGTTTTTGGCCAACGCCGCGGGCACGATTGCCAAAGCGGATGAGCGCGATAACATTGACGCGCAGGCACGGTATGCGCAGATCGAGGCTGCTACGCGGCGCAGTCTCGATGCAACGACGATTGCAAGTGGGGCTGCACCTGCATCGTTGGCACCAGAAGCGGCAGACACCACCGCGAACACTCTGGAAGTCATTGTGCCAGCAACAGCGGCAACAGAAACGAGAACAGAACCCGTATCGGCAAGTACGAGCACCGATGCCAGCACTGCAGCAGGTCCTACAACAGATTCCACAACAGGTTCCATGACAGGCCCTGGTCCATTTCGAGGTGCGGCTCCCCCCACTGCTGCGGCTACTGCACTCTCGACGTCCTCCTCGGCCCTCTCCTCGATCTCGGCATCGGCCATGCCATCCACCTTATCGTCGACAATAAACACCCCACGCAGCTCTTTGAGGGAGCCCACGAGACCAACATCGTCGGTTCCGCAATACATCAAGCCCACGGGAAAGCGGATGGTAATGCCACCTGCGGATGGGCTTGCCGTGCGCCCGCGTGCCTCCACCAAGCTCTCCAACATTGAGTACATTGGCCCCGCGCCACACGGGATTCTCTCGGAACGTGAGGCCGAGCAGTTGATCAATTTGTTCTTTACCACGATGCACCCGTTTTTTCCCCATATCCCTAAGTTCTTGCACTCACCCAAAGTCTTGGCGGGGTACCCCATCTTGCTCTGCGCCATTCTCACGATCTCATCGCGGTACCACCCGTTTGAAAACAATACTGGGGTTGGCAGTGTTCCAAGAAACATTGAGATGCACGACCGGTTGTGGCTCTATGTGCAGCGGTTGATTTCACAAACGGTGTGGGCGGAGGCGAGCACGCGGTCCATTGGGACGGTCTTTGCATTTTTGCTTTTCACGGAGTGGAACCCGCGTGCCATCCACTGGCGGTGGTCGGACTATGCGAATAAGGCAGAGGAGACGGGCAATGATGACTTGTTGAGCGGTGGCAGTGGTGTCGGTAATGGCAGTGCCGGCAACGGTGGTAGTAGTGGCAGTGGAAACGGTGCTGGTGGCAGTGGCACAGCTACCAATACTGAGCCGAACCTTGCTGGTTTAGGGGCAATGCGGCGCAGTCACCGCATGGCGTGGATGTTGATTGGTTCTGCGGTGCGGTTGGCGCAGGACATGGGGTTTATGGAAATCAGCTCCAAGACGTTTATTGCCACGCACATTGCCGAGATCAACTCGGTGATCAACATCTCGCGGCGGTCGATGCTCGCGCATTCGTTGTCTGAGGTGGACCTCGATGAGGATGAGATCACGGAAGAGGATATGGAAGAGGTGGAGGAAGAGGACGATGTGGATGACCGCATCATGCGCATGACGGAGGAAGAGCTCAAACGCATCTCGGCAGAACACGTGTTGAAGTTCACGCGGGCGCAAAAGGCGCAGATTGAGTTGTTGCAGATTATGTCGCTTGGCCACGAGTCGCTTTACGGGTACAAGGCACAGTTGGGCCAGCTCTCTCAGCGGCAGAACTTGTCTGTGTTGAACATCCTCTCGCCCTTGGTGAACAACTGGGGTCGCAAGTACAAGCAGTTCTTGGCGCCCACGCACCCCAAGACCATCAAGCACTTGGCATACCACGACCGTGCACACACGAACCCCGAGTTGGCACGGTGTATCGAGAAGGAGTCGTTCATCTTTGAATTTAACTACGTCAAGCTCTACATCTACTCACTCGCGCTCAGCCCGTCTAAGATGGAGCGGAGCAAGCATCGCATCACCTTGAAGTTGGACGAGATCTCCAAGTCGGCCAAGTACATTGAGCAGGCATTTGCTGCCGCGAACGAAATGCTCAATGCCGCACACCGCGTGCACAAGCTCAAGATGCTCCGGTTCATGCCGGTGCGGTGGTTGTTGCGCATGGTGCGCGCAGTGGCTTTCATTGTCAAGTGCTATCTCACGATAACGGCGCACAAGAACTCTACGGGGATGTCCTCGGGCGCGGGCGCAATGGGCGGGGTCGGTTTAGTGGCGGGTAGCGACAGCTATGACTCGACAATCTTGTCGCTTTCCTTAATTAGCATCGATGACATTACGCTGTCGATCCAACGCGCGGCCATTACGTTGCGCGACTGTTCCCCCGATGAGCTTCACTTGTGCACGCGGTACTCCAACGTGTTGATGTACTTGTGCTCGGAGATGAAGCAAAAGAGGAATCACCAGGGTGCAGACGGTGAGGAAGAGGGTGAGGCTGGAGAGGCTGGTTACAACGGCGAGGTTGGTGGAGAAGATGGGGAGATTAATGAAGGCGAGGCAGCTGTGTCCACATCTCCTACAGAAGCAGCTGCGGAAACAGCTACTGCCCCTGCCCAGACACCTTCCCAGGTATCTGCACCTGCAGAGGTTCCTGCTAGAGATACAGAGCCGCGCGGCAAGTTGAATGAGTCCATGACGACAACGAGTTCGTGGCAGCAGCTGCCGATTGAGCAGTTTCCCTACGGTCCAAGCTCGTACTTTGCTCTTGAACAGCAACAACCACAGGCGCAGACACAGACACAACTGTCACAACTGTCACAGGTGGATGGCGGTACTGCGCCAGCTCCAGCTCCAGCTCCGTCCCATAGTGAGGCCATGGCTTCGGCAACCGGCACGCCCTTGCAGACCATGATGGGTGATTCTGAGGTGATGGACTGGTTTATGAACAACCGCACCGTAGGGCTCGATTTTGTGGCTCCCTGGACCGAGATGATTGAACAGCAGTTGAACCTCAACGACCAGTTTAACTTTAATGATGCGATGTGAACACACTGTTGTGACTAATAAATATTGTGAAAAATTGAATCTATGAATCTATGGTTTCGTCTTTTTTCTTTTTGTCTAGTAGTCGTCCCAGCCTTGGATGTGGCTGATGAGCGAGACATACAATGATCTATTGGCCACGTCCTGGATCAAGTTGCCGTTGAGGAATGTGTCCATGCCCGTGTACTTTGTCGTGTACGCGTCGGGCAAGTACGAAATGACATTCTGAGCCTCAATCTTGCCGCTCTCAAACGCAGGGGGCACCACCACTTCGGGCGCCACGCTCTTGCGGGAAGCAGAGCCAGAGCCAGAGCCAGAACAAGAACAAGAACTACTGTCACTGCCACTGTTACTGCTAATGCTCCTTATGGCGGTATCGTTCGAGTAGTACTCTGACTTGTCAAACTCCACATCGTTGATACTCACCTCAAGGTTCAACTTACACCCCACATCCGTGTGCGCCAACCTTGCTTTCGCATCCGCGAGCTTATCCATACACTTGCGCGCATTGACATTGCCCATATCGGCCATATATCTTAGCAAGGCGACCCCGCGCGGAAGTTGGATATAGGGCAGGTCACCCCTGAGGCTCGCCACCAATACCATCATCACTGCGGCGAACAAGTGCTGCGAGTCCCAGTAGCCAAGAATGAAGATATTGCCCTTGGTGTATAGCCTGCATATAATGTCAATGGTAGCGCACGAAGTGAACACGCCCTTGGCGATGGTCACGTCGACTTCATGCATGTGTTCAATCACATCCATCAGGGCCCCATTCTCGAGAAGTAACGAGAGGAGCGGCTTGGTGATGAGGATGATGAGCTGGTGGTAGCGCAAGAACAAGTTCAGCTGGGCGCGCGTATTGTTAGCGGACACATGATTCTCACGCTTGAACTGGGTCAAGAGTGGGAGCTCAAAGTTGTCGACGAGATCAGCCGAGCACGCGAGGATGTTTTTGAGCAATTGCCGCTGGTTAAACTGACTGGTGTTGATATAATTCACCTGCAATGTGCGGATATTGGGCCCATATATGAGGCGTACAAACCGCGCCACGTATTTCGTCAAGTGCACATTCACCTCCAAGATATTGGAGTTGAACCCGTCGCCCAAGTCAAACACATTTTCTAGCGGGAGGGCCACGTCGGTGTCGGTATACTGAAAATGCACTGTCTTTGTTGCCCAGAGCGTGTCAATGACAAACACAGACCACCAGAGACGCTTCACGCGCTCAGCAAATGCCTGTTGTGCGGGCAAGTTGGTATGCGTGTGGATCTCGCGCGGGCGGTGATACCCCTGTGCTACCGCCAGTCGCGCCGCCACGCCCAAGTAATTGTACACGGTGTTGTAGCACGTGGCAAGGTTAGCTGAGTAGATTCCGAGCAAGAGCGCGGTCTGGATAAATGTGATGCCGTCCATGTCGGGCCGCGTGGGGCGGAACATGTGCTCGGCAAGGGCGAATTTGGCGATTCCAGGATAGTGCGGGGCAATGTGCGGGAGTGAGGGAAAGTGGTGGTAAGCGGGGCTATGTCCTTGGATGTGGTTAGGGATATGAGTTGTGCGGGTTCCTTCGGGGGTGATGTTGAGGAGTTGCTCGCCAAAGGCCACAAGGATGAAGAAGTAGCAGAGCGAGATCTGCGACAACGGCGTGGATATCACGGTAAGAGGTGGTGAGTACAGCTGGTGGTGGCGGCTTGGGTTCTGGTTTTTGTTCTGTTGCATGTGTGCACTTATATCGTCAAACAAAGCATACACTTGGTTCACCAACTCGTAGCTCTGCTGCGAGTCTAACAAGTAAAAGTCCTGGTTGTATGTCGATGATACCTTATTGATCATAGTCATGGCGTATGCCCTCGGCGGGAGTTCTTTCAAGCACGCCATAAGCACTCCGCGCTGCAATTCATAGTTCTCAAACTCGCTCGCATCGGAAAAGGCCACAATAAACTGATGGCTGCTCTGGTGGACGTGGACTTGGCTGTATTCCTCTTGTTTCTGCTTCCCATCCGCGGAGGCCTGCATCTGCATCTCCAACTGCTCGACGCGCGCGTGGAGTTTATTCAAATCCGACTCCATTATCACAATCTTGCGGTCGCGTAGCGGATACACGCATGAGTCCTCGCACTGGGAGTTGCGGCAGTTGGTGCACGCCGGTTTCTCGCCTGAACACTTGATCTTGGATAGTTTGCACTTGGTGCAAGCGTAGTGCGAGCGGCCGTACACCTTCAAGGGCGTGGGTTTGCCCAGAGTTGTGCCGTTCATCATGCGGGAGGGAAAAAGAGTGCGTGCAGGTGAAAGCTGTGCCAGCAGTTCGTCTCTCTTGAGGTGTTTTGGCACTGGGTTATGATATTGTGTGGTAACGGGCTTACTTTTTTTTCTTGTCCCTTTTTCCGTGTTTGAGAGATTATTCACAGGACGGAAAAATCAATAGATGATGGTAGAAGAGAGGTGGATAACGGTGGTGGAAGAGTGGTAGACAGACAACTGTTGGTGAAGGGAGACAGAGTTGGCGTGGTATTTATACTTCGTTCCAGAAGGTATAATGTGCTCTTGTGGTTTGGAAAAAAGAAGCGGTGTGGTGGAGTAGTCCGCCTCTTGCCGACTTCCTCGGCAGGAAAGTCAAGACTGGCTCGGTGCTCAGTCAAGGTGGCGGAAAGGGAAAAGGATCCCCGAGCAGTGGGACACACTTTTCCTATAACTCAGGTAATCCCCCCCCACCCACCTGGTAGAGGTGGCGCTTCTCTCCCCCCCAAAAATATTCTTCTCTTGGGTGAATGAGAAAAGAAACGGTGGGTTTAATCTCCGTGGAACACTTCCACCTTTTGGCCCTATTGTTATCATCTCCTTGGATATTTCTTTTTTATTCAGCCAAGAGGGGGGTGACGCTTTTCTCTTACTTCCAACTACGTCCGCACGGCCCGTATTTAACGTATCGGAGATAGGACCGTGCTTCCCTCCACAGGTGGAAGTGGCATTGCCGTTCGGTCTAACTTGGCCTTATTCCGAATGATGTCATCAGACCATCATAAGGATCTAACAGCCTTATTAGCCGAGTTTTTTTCATTTTGTCCCGATTTCGCGGGAGATTAAGGAGAACATGGATCTGGTGCGGAAGAGACAGAAGGCGGGCCGAGAGATAGGAAATAGACCGTGCCGCCACCGAACCCCGAACCCAAAGTCCGGAAAGAGGAGTGGAGTGCAATAATATCTGGTGGAATGATTCCCTTCTGAAAACGGGTCTAGACGAGGGGTTATGCTCACTCAGCCGGGCTGGACTGTGGGCGGCATCTAGCAAATAGGACCAAAGTCCAGACCACTCTCCAAGAGTTGTAAAAAGCCCAAACATCGGGCAGCGCTACCAAAAGGAACTCTTTTTTCTCTAGTTCCCGCGATGGCTACTGCTTTGGGAAGAACTGTGGGTTCTAATACACGACCAGCAAAGGAAACCTGCTTATACTGCCGATATGCCGGCTCTCATATCCACCATGAGAAGATACGACCTCTTGTTGACAACACAAAAGGGAGAGGAGGCGGACTTCTCACCAAAAAGTGATACATGTATATGTGCATATGGATGGAGTGGAGAGGGGCCCTGGCTCTTCCCATACCGTGGTTGTTCTATCCTATTTCTGTGGGGAGACAATTTATCCATTCGTCCCTCGTTGACAGCTAAGCCTTGGTGGAGGGGGAATGTGCCCAATGTCCCCGGGGGAGGAGAGAGACACCCCCACACATGGCATGTTCATATGATTTGGAGGTCTCACCCCCATATGCATACATACCAAGAAGAAAAGTGTGATAACAACGTGGATGCCTCTCCTAGAAGACTGCAAAAAGGGGATATATAGATTGAGAATAGTGCTGAGAAATGGGTACGTTGTTATAGGGGCCAAACTCATTTATCGAGGTGGGAAAAAAAGTCGCCCGCGACTTTTGTTGCCCCTCCAAGGCGGGCAACAAAAGAAGAAGGATACACAATAAAGGAACCCAATTTAACCACAAAAGTGATTGAAAACACAGGGAAAGACAATGCACTCTTCGGGCTCAGCCACCAAGTGGGAAAATTAAATTGCCTCAAGAAATAGGAGAGGTGAAGCCAAGCGTGAGAGGGAAAGTGGAGTTGTTGGAGGATGGACCAGATCGAACGGAAGAAGGTAGAGAAAGGTGGTGCCACAGAAAGAAAGAGAAAAAAGAGAGAAGAGCCAGACGAGACATGGGTTGACTGACTACCATAAGAGTGTCTGTCGGTAGAGGGGTGCCACGGGGCTATTCATCCATGCATCATACCACCATGTGTGCATATACATATACCCCTGATAGCATCCGCACACGGTGCCACATTGTCTTTTGAATAGGCACCACTGTGCCCTAACCCCTCTAGCCAGCCATTCCAGCCAGCCATCTTTTTTTCTTGTTTCGCAATCGGATCAACCGCACATGTTCTCTCTCTTCAACGCCTGTGAATTTTGGTCAATGCCAAAACGGGGAAGAAAAAAATGTCTCCCTGATTGATCCAGGAATGGGCCATACCTGATCTGACATATGGAATGTGGCAGTAGAGCATGTGGTGGTGATGGTAGGTTCTCCCCCCTTAGGGAAACGGCTGTGGATATATCTGGTGTGATCACCAGGTGCTGCCAGGGTGTATACTGGAAGGGGGTAAGAGGGGTAGGAGGGAAGAGGTATGGCAGAATAGGGGTGGATGGGCAGATACTCCTTTTTGTATGCAATGCAGTTGCTAATTTTAGAAGCGGGTGGGAGGGGAGAGATCAGAGCTTAAATAGAGAGAGGAGTGTGGTATTAAAGAGCGCCGGTTAATGCCAGTACCACCGGAGTTCACAGGGACGACATTTTTTATATGAGAAAGCTTGCGCGCTCTTGTGTTGAACAGCATGAGGAGACGTCGATATCAGGCTGGGTTTGTGTGTGTTTCCCCGCTGTGCACACCCTGGTCCTTGTGTGAAGAGAAAAAGATACAAGGCGCACCCTGTATGTTTACCACATGGAGAGAGAAAGAGCGGCAGCAACAAACAAGCAGTATTCCTATTTCTCAGTAGCAGTACCTGTCCTTGCGAGGTGTATGCATGTTTCCTCTTTTCTGCTTATAGTAGTGTGTTTTCAGTGCAATAGAAAAACAGTAGTAGAGAGAAACAAGGGAAAAGACAATTTCCGAGGGAAATAAACTTCAGTTTTCTTGCAATAAGCGTTTTTCCTTTCTTGACAACCTAAATGGGGGTATGGGAAGGGAAGAGCACTTGTAGTGGCAGTGGCAGTGGTGGTGGTGGTGGTGGTGGTGGTGGTGGGTGAGACAATGTTTTGCGTGCGTGAAACGATGCAAGTCATATAAAACTTTAAATGCAAGTGCTGTGTACTGTTGACTGTAGGAAGGTGTTCTCACTATGGAGGCAGGGCAGGGCAGGATACAGCGGCTGGGGCGGGGTGCACTCTCCCTCGTTAACGTATCACCCTGGTTATAGTTACCCCTGATGAGGAGGAGGGGCAAAACACACACATGGCTATGTGAATCAAGTAGTAGTCGGAATGGCCTCTACTTCCGGGGGGCACAGAATAAAAAAAAGGTAAATAAGAAGTGGTGGTTAGTGTAGAAGAAGAAGCACAATCGAGAGAAAAATGTCGCACGCAAATTAAATATTTTATTTTTTCCGCCCGAGAAAAAAAAAGTGTTTAAAAAAATGTCGTCTCAACTTCTGAAAAAAAAGAAAATCCCACACATCAATTTTTCTTCTGAAATCAGAATTCCTCCGTTTTCCCAATAAAAGGTTTTTATATTTTATGATTTCCTCCTTTTCTTGAGAAAACACTCTTCCTTTCCTCCTCTTGACCACATCTACCACTGCCCTATCACCAACCCTCCCACACGATGCAATTCAAGAAGGCCATCGCTGTCTCAGCCATTGCTGGTATCGCCTCTGCTGCGAACACAAACAGTATGTATTAGAACCCCCCTACTTAGAAGGATCTGCTCATTGAGCAATCAGAGGACATTGCGTGTTTGTCTCGGGTCAAGGAGAACCGGAGACTGGTACAGCCCCCCATTGGGAGGTGCCACATTGAGATGTGGTCACCGGGACCGTGCTGTGCTGGTATCCAGCTCTCCTCTTCGGGACGAGAGCACATGCACAATTTCCCACAAGCAGCGCAGCGGCACGAAAAAAGAAGACGACGAGGCAACGTTGAAGAGACTAGGCTTGTTAAGAGAAAGGTGCATCCTAGGAGACAGGGAGAGGTGGAAATAGAGAGATTGAGGGGATAAGGAGATGAGGAGAGAGAGAAGAACAAACGCAGCCTCTCTTCCTACACTGGTGTTCCCAGCTTCTTCCAGCTTTCGATCTCCTTATTCTCCTCGTCTCTATATGACCTGCCCACCATTGCAGCACCCAGAAGTTACAGAGAGAGAGGAGAGAATAGTGGTGTTCAAAGAGAGCTGCTCTCCCAGAGCGTCCTACCTTTCCCAACACAAGTTGTATTTTTCTCTTCTTTTCTGTCCTTCTTGGGGAGAGGGACACACACATACTCTCCCTCTCTCGGGAAGGTGGGTGGGACGCTGCCTTTTCTTTTTGTGCCTCGATTTGCCAAATTTGTTGCGTCGGCTGTCTCCTCCTTTTTGGGCTTTGCGCACGACCACCAGCATTGTCGTCGTCTTTCTTGTTGTCGGTTTTTCCATATTGGGAAAGTGCCCACACACGAGAGAGCAAAGAAAGAGCCGAGACATTTAACACCGGTGCCGCGGAAAAAAAGATTCCCGACACTGTCCCAGACACTGTCCCGGCAAGCTCCTCAACAGGGATCCCCAACACATTGGCCAGTTCCATCATACTAACAGCCTCTTCTCCAGACTCCACTTTGACCACCGCCACCCCTTCGGTCAACAGCGGCTGCTCCTTCTCGGACTTCACCGCCACTGCCTCCAACCAGGTGGCCCAGGTTGCCGCCTGCGCCACCGCCGTGGGCGACATCACCATCCAGGGCCCGGCTTTTGGCGCCATTGACTTGACCGGCTTGCAGCAGTTGTACGGTGACTTGCACATTTTGAACGCCACCCAGGCCTCCACCGTCAATGCCCCCACCTTGCAGTTGGTTTCCGGTGAGTTGGAGTTGAACGCCAACACCATCTTGTCCAACTTGAACTTGGCCCAGTTGACCACAGTCGGCACTTTGAACTTTAACGCCTTGCCCGCCTTGGAGTCCACCGGTTTGACCTCGGGCATCACCTCGGCTGACTCAGTCATCATCTCGGACACTGGTTTGAGCTCGCTCACTGGTATCAACGTGTACAAGTTGAAGGTGTTCAACGTGAACAACAACGAGGATATCAACACCATTGACTCGGGCTTGCAGGAAGTTACCGATACCCTCGACATTTCCTACAATGCCGAGAAGGTGGATGTCATTTTGGACCAGTTGACCTCGGCCAACGACGTGATCTTGCAGGAAGTCAACTCGTTCCACGCCCCCAACTTGACCGCCACCAACGGTTCGCTCGCCATCTCGTCTTCTTCGATTGACAAGATTGAATTTGCTCAGTTGGAGTCGATTGGCAAGTCCTTGACCATCAACCAGAACGACGATTTGGAGGAGTTGGACTTTCCTCAGTTGACCTCGATTGGTGGCGCCTTGCAGATTTCCGACAACTCGCAGTTGAGATCTTTTGACGGCTTCCCCAAGTTAAAGACCATTGGCGGTGCCGTGTCCATCAACGGGACTTTGGACAACGGTACCTTTGACTCGTTGCAGAGAGTTGCTGGTGGCTTCACCTTGAAGACGGACGGTGACCTTTCGTGCCAGGCGTTCAACAAGTTGAACTCCAACGGCGACATTAAGGGCGACAAGTTCCAGTGCGAGGACAAGGTGTCCACCACCTCCTCTTCGTCCAAGAAGTCCAACTCTGACTCGTCTGAAACTGACTCGTCTGAGACTGACTCTGAATCGACCGCGTCTGACTCCTCCGAGTCTGGTTCCTCCACCACTAAGAAGTCTGATGCCCCAGCCACTGCCGGCAAGTTGGCGTCGGTGGTTGCCGCATTTGCTGCCGTTGGTATCGCTTTGATCTAAGCGGGGCAAACGTGGTGCTCGTTGTCCAGTGACTGGGCTGTTGCTACCCCCCCCCCCCCCCCTCTCAACACAAGTGTTTCCTTGTCTTCCCATTGAAGCGGGCCCGCACCACGTCAGATCTTTCCTTGTGATCAAGGGAAGTGTTCCACCCCCTTGTCGTCTAAAATGCATTATTAATTCTCTTGATGCGTGTGGGTCTCTGATTCAATTGCAGGGCAAGGACCGTGTTGCAGAAACCAAGAGACAGCCAGCCCTGGCTCTAGACGATTAAGCTCAATTTCCCCCCTTCCCCCCCATTTTCTTTCGTATAGCGTTTTCTCCCATACTTAATGTACAAGATAAAATAACAACCCCACCTTCTCTATTTCCTTCTATTTACATGTCTATTGTCTCTACGGACAAGCCGAGGGCGCGTGCCACCTCCTCAGCGTACATCCTTGCTACTTCACTAACGCCCACATCCCTCCCCGTCTCCTCCAAGATGGACGTGGCGCGCGCGTGTTTCAACCCACACATCTCAAACGTGTTCAAGTACATCAAGTCGGGTTTTACATTTAGCGCAATGCCATACTCTGTCACATGCCTCTTGACACGAATGCCTATGCTTGAGATCTTGCGCGTGTTGTCGATCCACACCCCAGGGTTCTCCGTTTGAATACTGTCCAATTGGAAGCGGGAAAGCACACGCTGCACCAGATCAAGGAGAACGCGATTGACAAAACACTTGGGGGTGAGGTACTCCTTTCTTTGAGCAGTGATGTCACTCCCAGATGAAGAACAAGGTGTGTCTTTAATGAATGCCTTGAGGTCAAGCACGACGTATGCCACGAGCTGGCCGCGGCCGTGCCACGTCACTTGTCCCCCGCGATCGAGCTGGTGGAACTCGGCTCCCTGCATGCGTGAGAACGCAGCGATGGCTTCCTTGCTCAACTCCTTTTTCGATTTCAAACCGCCCGCGTAGACATTGTCAAACTCGAACGTGAGTACCGTGGGAGGGGGCTGAAGGGAATACACCCTGTCGCGGAGCGCAGCATCCTGGGCCTCGCTAGTGCGTCCAAGCTTCTGCTCCAATGCTTTGAAGCGCAAGTTGTGCACCATGAGAAGGGCCTGCATGTCAAGTCCATGCTGGAATGACGTGATACCGGGGAAGTGAATGTGCTGGAGCGTCTTGTAACTAGGACGGAGAGTGTGGTACAGTCGGGGGAACATGAGGGGTAGTTAAAGCCAGTAGGTGATGGTGTATGTGTAAGCGAAATATACTTTTTCTCTCTCTGCATCCAACACCATTTCTGTCTATTTTTGTCTCTCCCCCTATTTGTTTATCACTTGATTAGTGTTTCTCCAATGAACACGCCGCCGTTGCCTGTGCCGATTCGGCCACTCACGGCCACCACGAACGCCAACGTCTCCCGCGGCGGCGTGCTTGCAACCAGTACACCGGGAGTCTCGCCCTCCCCGGCGCCGCTAACTACACGCGACATCAAGTTCAAGCGGAGACATGAGCGGAGTGGGTTCACCATGACAACCATTCCCGGCCCGCCCTCGCCAGACTTCTCCGCCAATGAGCTTGCACTATTGCACCGCATTTATGCGCTCAAGTCGAAACCGGGCTCCCCACGTGCACTTGACGAACTCAAGTCTCGCCTCCCCACACTCATACCCCGCTGGAGCGAATGCAACTTCCAGCTCCACTTGTTTATTGCCACCATTATGGTAAAGTACGTCAGTTCATGGTACTATCGGTTAAACACGACAAACATTGAGTTTATCAAACACGTGCATGAGTTGCTTGGTGGGGTAGTTCGCGATGTGGTTGTCAGGATTCGCGGTGTCGAGCCCGTGCGGTTTATGGATGACATGCTTGCGGTGATAAATGAGCATCTCGCGGCAGATTACACCGGGGAATACTACAGAAACAGGTGTCGGAATAATCCAGAGTTGCACCCCGGGTTGGATGCCGAGCAGGTGCGAGACCAGTGGTTGCGAAACCAACACGCGGTGTTCAGCGAGGCAGACGATAGGACATACTTTCGCGTGCTTGCGCGCCATGTGCTCCAGCTTTCTGCAGGCGACAACTTGTTTAGTTCCAAGATTGCGGGAGACTTGGTGACGATGATCCTCGGCGACTTGATCCTCCCCAAAGTGGTGGATAGTGTCAATTTCTTGGACATTGCTGGGTTGGTGCTTGACAAAGTTGCGGAGCAAGGGAAGACAGAGAGGGGGGATGAAGAGAAGGGGAAGGAGGTGCAGAAGGAGAAGATACTGGGACCATCCTGGCGCGATTGGCTTGTGTCAACTTATGCCCAGGTCAGCGAGAGCTTGATCAGTCTCCGGAAAAAGAGCCAACAACAAGAGGAACCACAGGACAGTTCCTTCAACGTACTCGACAGTGCTGTGTTCGACTTGGTGGACACGGCGACAGGGTTCAGTGAGAGGAGAGCTGTGTTGCTGCACGTGCTTGCGTCGGCAAGAGCATGGATGAGTGCCAACAACATCCTCAACTCCTGGCTAAACAGATTGGTTGCCCAGTTTGCCACCACCAAGGTGGTGGATACGCTCACTGATGAACGAGTCTCGTCCTTGGTGGGCAGTTTGCGAGTGTCACTCTTCTACTCGCAGAAGAAACAGGAACCGCGGGAGTCCGCCACCCCTGAAGGCATTGTAGACAAGTTGTTGCGCGTGGACAAGGCGTACTGGATATCCCAGTACTTGCAGTATAAAGACGAGACCGACGCCGATATCCGGGAGAACATGCGGCACGCCCTTTTCAAGTTTGAGGATGAGAGTCTCAACAAGTTGCTCAAAGTGGAGCTCCTCGACTGTATAGTCGCCCATTTGTACCGGGAGATGTGGGAGGAGAGCTACAACCTATAGCAATGTATAATATCTAAACGAGAGCATGGAAAAAAGCGAGTGAAAAATCGAACCACCAGATACCACCACCCACCACCACCACTTCTTCTTCTCCACCCATGATGCTCCCTACCACACCCACGGGACTTCTTCTCATCCAAAAGAGACTGTTTGTTCTTACAGCCGTCAGCTCCGTCATTGGCTCGCTCTTGTTCTCTAAGAACAACCAGCTCGCGAACAAGATGGAGCGCGGCGAGCTCCACTACCACGACCCCAACAAGGCCGTCTCTTCCCGGTTGGAAAGAAAGGCATTCGAGAGACCGCCACCCAATTACCCTGGCCACGTGCCTTTATACACCTTTGAGAAGATGCTCATGTTCCTCGGCTCCTCCGTGGGTGCCTACTTGCACCCAGAGCGCAACGAGTTTATTGTGGCCCTTGGCGAATCCACCGCCATTAACCCCGTGTTACGTAGCTTGCAGCAGCAGATGTTGAGCGATGCCACGGGGCGGCGCATCCTTTACGACCGGCCCCGTATCACATCCACCTCACTCGACCTCGACTACTTGCGCTCACTCCCCGATAACACCATTGGCAAGAGCTATATCACCTGGCTCGACCGCGAGGGCGTGTCTCCAGATACGCGTGTGCCCGTCAAGTACATCGACGATGAGGAGCTCGCGTACGTGTACCAGCGGTACCGCGAGTGTCATGACTTTTACCACGCCATCACGGGGTTGCCCATCATCATCGAGGGCGAGATTGCCGTCAAGGTGTTGGAGTTTATGAACATTGGCATTCCCATGAGCGGGCTCGGGGCTGCGTTTGCGCCCTGGCGCTTGAAGCCGCACCAGAAGAAACGGTTATTTGACGTGTACTACCCATGGGCGTTCAAGAGCGGGTTGAACAGCAAGCCGTTGATCAACGTGTACTGGGAGGAGATCTTAGAGGAGGATATTGGCGAGTTTAGGAAGATGATGGGGATTGAGCAGCCACCGGATTTGAGAAACATGCGCAAGGAGTACTTTGCAGAGAAGAGAAAGCAGAAGGAGGCAGCAGCAGCAGCAGCAGGAACAACGGCGACCTAGTCTTCCCCTTGTATATAGCGCGTTCCACTTGGTAGGAAGTGTGTGGAAGATCTTTTTTCCCCTCTCTCCCTTCCCTCCCACTTTGTATGCTACTTTGTATGTCTCCTTATGTATGATGCTTATATATGCTGTCCTTCTTTTGTGGTGCTGTTTTTCTGTCTGCGCGTGCAGTTGCTTGCCGTTTCACCTCTCAGCCTCCCATTCCTCCATTTCCAGCCATCGTCGTCACACTCTGTCACACCCCCCGCCTCCCCGTGGAACCAGACCCAGAAAAAAAGCTAAAACACAAACATCACAGCCTCACGGCCACGACATCAACAACAACAGTCATAACCACAACCATAGCCATAGCCATAGCCATATCCATGTCTCAATTGCTATACAAGTACTTTCTCCAAAAGGTATGTTTTCCACCGCACATCTCTTTTATCTTTTACCGGCTTCGCCCATACTAACTGCCCATCTCCTCCTTTTGCAGACCCAGCTTGACCAGATTGTCACTGTTGGCGGGGGCACCGCCGACGACCCGTACTTTGAGGAGATTCCCGAGAAGGAGTTGCACTTTTACCAGCGCAAGGGCGCCAAGCGGAAACGGCACATGCCCCAGTACATCCCGCAGCACGACCGCAAGACCCTCGAGTCCGTCAAGCGCCGCGCCTACGCTTTGGACTTGCAGCTTTCGCTCTGCGGCTTGCGCTTAGGCTGGGCCGGTATAGTGGGGCTTATCCCTTGGATTGGCGACGTGATTGCCCTCTACTTTGCCTTGCAGTTGGTGAAAAAGGCCAAGACCGTGGACGGCGGATTGCCCAAGATGTTGGAGGCAGAGATGATGTCGAATGTCATTTTCGACTTTGGCGTCGGGTTGATTCCCTTTGTGGGCGACTGCATCAATATCTTGTACAAGTGTAACTCACGCAACTTTGTGTTGCTCGAGAAGCACCTCGTGAAGAAGTACCACCAGCAAGGATTGGATTCAGCAGCCACTCAGAGGAATGGAAGTGCCCATGGCGTGATTCCTGTGGCTGCAGCTGTGGGCAACACCGCCAAGCAGCCGCAAAAGCCACAGCAGAAAGCACAGGCAAAGACACAGGAGAGACCACATCTGCAGGCACCGCAGCACAAGCACGAGATCAGGGCCCCCGAGGCGGTCTACCAGGGCAGCTCTGCCACAAACCCCCACCGACCCGTGCCCCCTGCTCCCAACGACACTCTCCACCAGATTGGCGAAAAAGTGTAATTCCCTTCATCGGCCAAACTCTTGTTCTAGCGCGTCTAGCCTTGTTTTGAAATCCTCAATAAACATGCCCAACTGGTCCAACTTCATAAACTCCAATTCTAGCGCCGTGCAGGTCTTAAGCAACTCATCTACCTGCTCGTACTCCTCCTGTAGCCGCAACTTGCTGTTGAAATGCTCGCGTATTCCCTCCTGTTTATGGAGGACGGCTCTGTGCGTCTCCTCAGTGAGGGTAGCAACGTAGTCCCTGATTTTGTACAACATATAGTCGTACGAGAGAGAAAGCTGTCTTAGCTCCAACGGATCAGGATCATCCTCAGTAGTGAATGCTCCTTGGAGGTCCTGTTCGATGGCCGCAGTAGGCTCCTCCACATAGTCGTCGTGGGGAGTAGATGCCTGTGCAAGATGGGGTACACCACTTGTGGAGGTTGTGCCATGTGGTAGTAGTCCCGCTGCTTCCTCGCCTGTCATGATAGTACAAACAATGCACAGCTTCTCGTCGGCGCGGGTTGCCCTGGCTGGTTTCCATCAATTTTGACTTTCCTGGCCGATTTGATTTTCACACGAACAGACTGTGTGGTGCTCCTTCTGTTCACTTTTTTCGTTTGCCCTCCCCCCCCCTTTTTTGCCCAAGCCAGCAAAGAGCGGAACAATTGTCTCATGGAAAGATCTACCACCCACACATCCACACCCCCCCATTCTCGAGGTCAATCACCATAACGAAGGGCACTCCTAACTATTTTTTATGTCAACTTCTTCATACTCCCTCGAAAAAATCAACCCCAAGCTCCTCCGGAGGATCTACCGGGCCTGTCGCCCCACCAACGACGAGCCCAACCTTGCGCTCAACTTGGAGATCTGCGACTACGTCAATGCCAAAAAGGGCAGCACGCCTCGCGACGCCGCCATTGCCGTGGTCAAGTTGATCTCACAGCGTGACCCGCAGACTTCGGAGCTTGCGGTGGCATTGTTGGACAACTTGGTCAAGAACTGCGGCTACCCCTTCCACTTGCAGATCTCGCGAAAGGAGTTTTTGAACGAGTTGGTGAAACGGTTCCCCGAGAGACCACCTTTGCGGTACACGCGCGTGCACCGATTGATCCTCGCCCAGATTGAGGAGTGGTACCAGACCATCTGCCGTACATCCAAGTACAAGGAGGATTTTGGGTACATTAAGGACATGCGCCGATTGTTGGCCAACAAAGGGTATGTGTTCCCCGAGGTCAAGGTCGAGGACGTTTCGGTGATGAACCCCGCCGACACGTTGAAGTCTCTCGAGGAGTTGCAGGAGGAAGAGTCGGTGGTGCACTCGGCGAAGTTGCAGGAGTTGATCCGCCGGGGCCGGCCGCAGGACTTGCAGGAAGCCAACAAGTTGATGAAGATCATGGCCGGATTCCGCGACGACAATATCAAGGAGAACAAGAAGCAAGTGCAGGACGACGTTACGCGGTTGGCGCGGAAAGTAGAGATTTTGGGCGAGATGTTGACCACGATTGAGAGCGCGGGCGGCAAGATTGAAGACGAGGCGGTGGTGGAGTTGTACTCGTCGGTCAAGTCGTCGCAACCCATCATCAATAAGATTGTCGAACAGGAGGACGATGAAACCGAGGTGCAACGGTTGTTGACGTTGAACGACAGCGTCAACAATGTGATCAACAAGTTCCAGTTGTTGAAGGGTGGCAAGGTGTCGGAGGCGAGTCAGATCAAGGTGTCGCAGGAGTTGAACTTGATCGACTTTGACGACGAGCCCGAAGACGCCACTGCCGCCAAGGAGCAGGGGTACAATGACTTGTTGAGCGACTTGTCGAACTTGACCTTTGGCGGGGATGTCACTACCGGAAGTGGTGGTGCTGGTGATACTGCTTCTGGTGGCCCTTCTTCTGTCGCTGTCAACCCGTTGAACTTGTACGGCGCCGGCGGCTCTATTGCCTTGGGAACCACACCCGTGCCCACGTTGGTACAGCCCCAGCCACAGTCAAACAATGTTGCCGGCAATGCTGTCAGCCACAGCAGCAACAACACCTTCGACTTGTTGGCGGACTTGAACTCGCCTTCACCCCAGTTACAGTCCAATACCACCACCACCACCACCACCAACACCACCACCTCACCCTCCGGCTTGGACCCATTTGGGTTTGATTTCCCCTCGAGCACCCCCCTGCAGGTGACTGGCGGCTACACTCAGATCATCCCCATCCACCAGTCAGCAAACTTGAAGGTGGAGATTGGCGCGCAATTAGTCACCAGCTCCGGGTTCAAGGGCAAGGTGTTGTTCAGCAACTTGCAGAGCAGCAACATCACCCAATTGAAGTTTATGCTCGCCGTGCCCAAGTTGTGCAAGTTGGAGTTGCGCCCGCAGTCGGGCGACACGCTCTACGGATTCAACAACCACGGCGTGACCCAGAACTTTACCATAGACAACCCCAACGGCAAGCAGTTGAAGATCAAGTGGAAAGTGGAGTACAGTGTTGGTGGCACCGCTAAGGAGGAGACCGGCGTGAGTGTACTTGAATAGATGCCAAACAATAGATGTTTAGTGTATACATAATGGAGCTGCAAAAGAGAGCCCAGCGCACGATCTCGGCCACTGTTCTCACAATGTCTCCGTGGGATTAAAGTAGTAGCCACAAGTATCAAAAGGGTGATGTTTGTATAGAAAACCAACGGTGCTACATAAAACCAGGCAACAGCTCTGTTTTTGGGAAACAAAATAAATAAAGAACTCGTTGTCTGTAGCAATGGTAACAACGGAGTAACCGAAGCGGAGGCAATATGCCGAAGAAAAAGTGGAAACAAACCAAACCAAACACAAAGACCATTCACAAAACCGATAAAAAAGACAATGGGGGAAGAGAGAGACATGAGAAGTTAATAAGGGATGAGCCAGCACTAGCCCATCATGGCTTCACCAACGAGTCGTCAATGACAAAGACAAACCCGTTCTCCACCTGCTTGGAATCTACCACCTCGATCCAGTTGCCGTCGAGATGCTGGACATAAAACTTCTTGCTCATCTGGTCTTGCTTGATCTTGACAATATCGCCGTTGTCCATGGGCGCCATTACCACGTCCTTGGACAAGATCAACTTGCTCTCAAAGTTCGATACAATGTGGCCGCTCAAAAAGTCCTCCAAGTTGGCGCGGAGCGCCTCTTCTTGTTCCTGCTCGTTCTTAGCCTTCTCCACGAACCGGGGAAACTCCCATGGCTTCAATCCCGAGAGCTTGCGCTCAAGTGCATAGTCGGTGGGGGCAATGATCAACATGATCTGCTCCGTCGACTCGGTGGCGTGGTTCAACCGCTCGTCGTCACGGATGTAGCCGGCAAAGATGGAGATGGTGCGCAACTGAGGGAGGATCGACTGCAACAAGTTGTTGAAGCAGTCCACCGAGTTCAAGGTGAAGACGAGGTGGGACTTGACGTCGTTCTTCTCGTCTTGCAATACGCCCTGGCGCTTGTGCTGGTACTGCTGGCTCGCCTGTAGCTCACCAAGATCCATCTCTCTCTTGTCACTCTTGGCGATGCGGAAGTCGCTCAAGTTGACCACATTCTTGCGCTTGGCGAGATGCAGCAGCAGCTGCTCCTGCTCCACACTAATCTTAAAGTCTTGCAAGTTGGCCACGTTCTTAGCGTCGCGCTTCTGCACCGACTTCTCGACATCAACGCCGTGCTTCAACTGGGACAAGTCAACCACGTTTTTGGCGTCTCGCTTATTGTTGTTGTTGCTCTCCTGCAAGGAGTCTTTCAACGCCTGCAAGTTGACGACGTTTCTGGCCATGGTGGATACCGCAAGCACAGAAACAAGCACAACGGCGGAATATCTCATAGTTGCTCTTTTATGATTGTTCTGTCCTCTGGTGTTGCTATGGAGACAGCTTTGGTATGTGTTGGAGTAGGGGGGAGGGAGAGAGAGGACACAGCTGAGACAGCAGGTTTTTTCCCTCTTTTCTTTTCCCAGTTTCTACTAGAAAGGGAGTCAGTCTTTTTAGTGTTTCTTTATGGGAAGGGAAAGTCACGTTCGTGTTTCAGAGTGACAAGGAAAAGGAAAGGGAGACTAATGGGCGAAAAAATAAGTGACAACACACCCTTTACTGGCGTGCGGAGGGCTTATCCCAATACGGCAGTTGGTCTTGGTCTACACACTCCCCCTTTTCTCCCATCTCCCATCTCCCATCTCCCCTCCCCCCTCCCTCATCAGCTGCGCTTACTACTTACATACACTGCACAGGTGCTAAGCCCTTCTTAGTACTTCTTCCCTCTCCTCAGTCCTTCGCTCCCTCGGCGGTCAACCGGTTCACCGAGTACTGCATGCGGTTTTTCTTGTCGCGCAACATCAGCAACTTCTTCACCTTCAACTGGTCTAACCGCTCATTCTTGCTCAACGAGGCGATGTCGATGGTGTCGTCGTAGCTCTGCAACCGGATGCTGCCCAACCGCAACTTGTTCTGGAGGTTATTCCTCCGTCGGCGCAACTGCATCAACTCCTGTTCGATCATGTCCATCCCCTGCTCAATCTGCGGCACCATCGCGTCGCTGAATGTGGACTTGGCGTCCACGAGGTCCAGTTCGGGCACTACATCAAACACCTTGCGCGTAGCTAGCACCGACACGAGTCGGGGCGTGTCTCTGGTGGTCTCCTCTAGCAAGGCCGTCGATTTGCCGAGAAGAGCAAGACAGTCTTGCATAGCTGCTATACTGCTATCCAAGCTGTGTGACATTTTAGTGCGTGGAACTGTGGTCTATAGTGTGGGGCTGTGTCGTGTTGTGTTGTGTCGTGTAGTGGGGTTGCGTGGCTGTTCCTCTTGTTGTTTTGGTGTCTGGATAGTCTGATTTGTTTTGTAACGAAAAGTTCACGAGTTTTTGTTTTTTTTTTCTTGGTGATTCTCTCTCCCACAAGCAATACCAGCTCACATTCTCCAAACCCAACTTTGTCCTGTGAACACACCAGACGTATAACAGACATCAAAGATTGCAGGGCAAACAAATGACCGGCGAGAGTAGTGGCAGCACGAGCACCAGCGGCAGAATTATCATCCAGGATATCCCACTAGACACGTCTCCTCTACATCACCACCCCGACCAGCAAGTGGAGATCCAGGAGCAACAGCAACCGCAGAAGCACACGCCACAGCACCTACATATGCTCAACAGGCGCGATTCGCCCCAGCCATTCCCGCACCTTGAGACCAAAAAGAATGGACTCGTGCCAGTCAAGTCTGCGAGAAAGCGCAGCGACAGCGGCGCTAGCGCCGCTGTCGCCAGCGGTGGGCGCAAGCGCTCAAACTCCCAGTCGCAGGTGGTGTCGTTGCCAATCACCCATATTGGTGGTAGCGGTCCCTCTTCCGCTGATGACCTCAACGGTAACAGTAGCAGCAATGTGAGTGGCGGAAGCAGCAGCAACAAGAGCGGCACCGCCAACATCAACGCTGGTGCTGTCGCCGTCGCCGTTGCCGCTGGCGGCAACAACCGCAGCAACTTACTCGCCAGTGGTGCCACCTCCTCCAAGCCCAAGAAGGACAACTATTCCAAGAAGCGCAACAACATCCAGTACTATGTGACACTCCTGCCCTTGAACGATACCTTTGTCAAGAAACACCTCCCCGTAGCTACGTACCCGGAAACGACCAAGTTGGGTCGGCCCACGGGCACCAAGCATAAGCCCGACACCACCAACGGGTACTTTGATTCGCGTGTGTTGTCGCGCAACCATGCACAGATATACTTTGACAAGGGTCGGCTCATGCTCCAGGACTTGGGGTCGTCCAACGGCACGTACTTAAATGACACGCGTTTGGGTAGCGAGCCCGTGGAGATCAAGATTGGCGACAACGTGTATCTTGGGTTCAACGTACAGGCGGAGTCCACGCACAAGCAGATTAGCTTGAAGGTAGACAACATCAATGTCATCAGCAACGACGTGGCCAAGTTCAAGCAGACATCGTTCATTGAAGACCTCTATCGACAGGTTGAGAACGGGGCTTTTGAGTCCAAGAGGGAGGAAAAGAAGGTGGGTGCTGAAAACAAAGAAGGGAGTGGCGAAGTTTTTGACGATGGTTATGATGCCGACAATTCTGCAACCATCTCGTTCGACAAGGCGTTGTTTGGCGATGTGAACCCCCAAATCGAAGACAGCATATTGGGATTATACTCGAGCACCAGTACCGGGATCTACAACAACTCGCAGATCACCAACACCACCACGTTGGAAACCATTATCGGCGTGTTGGCAATGAACCTCTCGCGGGTAAAGCGGCAGGCGAGTTTGCTAGCCGGGCTCGAGACATTCTTCAGGAGCTACTACGCAGAGCTCAACAAGTTGAACCAGGAGCACTTAGAGCGCGAGTTTGTGACCAAGTTTAGCGGCATCGAGAGTGAGTTGAAGGCCGAGCGTGAGGACGTGAGTAAACTCAAGCAGCAGCTCAAGTCGGTGGAACAGGAATCGGCCAAGAGCGTGGAGTCGTTGCAGCGGAAACTCAAGACGGCACAGGAGGAGAAGCAGTTATTGAATCGGTTGGTGCTCGAGTTGCGTTCAGCTAACGTGGAACTTGCTGCCACTCACAAGGAGGCGATGGAGCAAGTCAGGCTCTTGCAAGAGGAGAAGGAGTCGTTGTTGATGAAACCGCACGAGGACGAGGTGGTCAACGACGCCATTAATGGGTTTATCATGGACTTGTCGCGTACACCGTCTGTCCGAGATAGTCTAAAGAACTTGGACCAGCAGGACGACATTCAGTTGACGCCGCCGTCGTCTGATGACGAGGACGAAGACCTGGGCCGGGGCTACGAGGAAGAAAGACTGAGCCGAGGAGGTGAGGAGGAGCAAAAGAATGAGGAAAAGGAGAAATCAGAAACGCCAGCAGAAAAGTCTAGAGTGCTTGCTGACCATTGGGAGACCAGCAGAGGCATGACCAGCAGAGGCATGACCAGCAGAATCATTTCCAGCAGAGCCATTTCTAGCAGAACTGTGTCCAGCACTGCGGTGGCAGTAGCCACGACCATCCCCGTGCCGGAAAACACCGAGCCCTTCCCCACGGTCGAGGACAGGAGCTCAGCCGCATCCTCGGTGACGGATTTCCCACAACAAGAGGGGGGAAGCAGTAAGCGCCGGTCAGTGATGAAGGGCGCCGATAAGGTGCTGACAGTGGCCGTAGCGATGACGGCAATGCTCATAGGTTTCTTTCTCCGGAAGTTGACCGATCAGTAAGGGAGAACACACTGGTGTACGGAAGTAGGTCTTATATAACCAATACAGCCGGTTTTCCGTTTATATTTATTCTTGTGGTGGTGCTCTGTAGGAATGTGGAGCATGTGGGCTGGAAAAGTGAGGTGGAAAAATGCAAGGCAGAGCAAAAAAGAGGGAGGGAAAATAGACAGTAGGTGTGGAAACAGGAGTTGATACACACAAACATCTACATATACTGCACTCCCACATGTCAGTCATCCAATTGCTTCACGAAAAGAGATACAACCACTTGGTAGACCTCTTGACAGTCGATCGCCTGCTGCTCAGCGAGCAGGAGTGGAACACGCTCGAGTTGTTTGCGTTTGGCGACTATGCCCACTACGCCGCACACCCGACCCAATACCTCGCCCTTGATACGCTGCTACTACGCAAGTTGCACAAGCTCACTCTCATCTCCATGGCATGCAAGTTTGAGAACCAGAGTATTGCGTTGCTGGCGGTGCCGCTTGCGTTGGACAAGTTGGCGCTCCACTCCTTGATTGTCGAGAGCTGCTTTGAGGGGATAGTGGCAATGCGAATTGATGATGTGAATGACACGGTGCAGATAGGCACGCACCAGGTCCTCCGCGATGCTGTACCCAAGGGGTATGAGCTCTGCAGCTTGCAATTGCGGGATGTGACTTCGGTGCAGGGCGCCGAGGCGGCATTACAGCAGTGGGTGCGGGACAGACTAGTTCCCACCAAGACCGAGTTGGACGCAAAGTTGGCAGCAGCTGTGGGCAAGGAACAGGGGGGCAATACACCCAAGCCATTGGTGCCAGGATCACTGCTAGCTGCACCTTCTACAGTGGATGTAGCAGCGGGTGGTTCCAACCGCAAGAGAAAGACTCCAGATAACCTCTAGGCGCCGAGCACGGGTCGAAGAATAAATAAATCTGCTGGCCTGTTACAGCTACATAACGTAATATAAATAAACCCACTGCAGACAGCAGCAGAAGCCACTGGTTCTGCTGCTGCTGCTCACAGCATCCACTACACTCCTGCTTACGCCTCCCAAATCTTGGACACCACGTTGATGACACCGCCCTCCTTCTTCTCAATCTCGTAGACGCCGTAGCCGGCCACGGCGGTGCCGAACGTCAACAACCACATGGCGTAGCTGTGGTAAGCGCCATAAACTCTCGAGGGGATGTAGTCGATGATGCACGACTGGAACCCGGCGTAGCAGTGGTACAACAACAACGCCGAGAGCGACGAGTCCAACAAGGTGGAGGCGCCGGTGATGAAGGGCGTCAAGGTTAAAGGCACCAACCCGATGGAGACTATTCTTTCGCTGGTCCAGTGGTACGAGCCCTCGGTCTTGTTGGGCTTAGGTGGGACGTAGGCGTCGTTGACGGTGCCGACGATGTAGCCCGGGGGCTGGGGGATAGTCTTGATGCCTCTGGTGAGCGCGGGTCTCACAAGCGACGCGGGCACAGCTCTGGCGCTGGCTCTCAAACCTAAACGTGACAACATGATCGGTACAAGGGATATTCTAGGGATGTGCTTTGGTTAGGCAAACTCAGGTATGTTCTGCTCTGTTCTGGTTACTTTTTTCTCCCTTCTGGCCTTGTCGTGCCTAGCTTCCTGTTTCCCCGGGTCTGTTTTTTCTTGGTTGCTTGTAGGGTAAGATTTATTATGTTCGACTTTACTGTGATTGGCTGGACTATATACAGGAACCGGTGTCCACGCAAGCATGGAATAGAGCTGCTACTGAACAGAGCTGCTGCTCCACTGCCCTACTCCACATCTTCGTCCTCGTACTCCTCCAAGTCCCAGATTTTCTCCTTGGGCCCGAACCGCTCACGCAACGACTTGAACACGATGTCCATGGGCCCATTCTTGTAGATGATCTTGCTCCACCGCGCCACCATGCGGTCATACCACCCGCGGTCCATGCTGCTACCCTCAAACAAGGTGAGGTCATCCTTCAACTTTTCGCACCGCGCCTTCTCCACGGGATCCTTCAAGTCGCCGTACATGGCAATCAAGTTGTCGAGTACGCCCACGAGGATGGGCCCCGCACGGCGCGAGGTGCCGTAGTTGTAGTAGATGTCGTCGAGCACCTCCTCGGACCAGCCCGTAGCCTGCTGCTTATGGCCAGTGGCAAACATGATCTCGCTGATGTGGGCACGCGCCTCGCAGATGAGCATCACGAGGTTCTCGCGGTCGCAGTTGAAGAGTGGGAATGTCGACTGGTTGGCATCGCCGGAGTCGAGCCGGTCGCGCATTTTTGTCAACACTCGGAGGTTGCATAAGTAGATCTCCAACGCTTGCTTGAGCGTATCAGGTTTCTTCTCACGTGCCAACTGCCACGCAAGGTCGTTCAAGGTGTTGATCAACTCGTCCGACACCTTGCTGCTCTCCTTGAGCAAGGGGGTGCCCGGCTGCATCTGCACCGACGAGTAGGTGCTGGTCAACAAGTGCAACGACCGGTTCAAGTAGTGCAACTTGGTGTCGAGGTTGAGCACCACACGTGCCAACAAGCGGCAGCACTGCGACAACCGCTCTGGGTCGCCCAACTTGTCAAGCAACATGTCGTCGTCGATGACCGTGCGCAACATATGCACCGAAACCTCGAGCTCGCCCTTAGCCAACAACGCCTTGGCATACCGCAACACCAAGTCGATGTAAAAGTCGGCAAACTGGTGTGACTTTTTGTAGAGCAACGTCTCAGCGTCAAGAAGGGGGACCACATACTTAGAACTGGCGTCTACGCCTGCATCTGCGCCTACACCTGCGCCTGCATTATCATCTGCCATGGTAATATCCTCCTCCTTGGCGAGCTCGATGAGCAACCTGCGGTAATGCTTGACGGCGTACCGTGGCGCCTCCAACACGTCGTCCTTGTTGATCGCCTTCACGGCCGTGATTTGGTTATCCCAAGAGAGTTCACGCGGAATCTTTTGTCTGCCGTTGGCGTCGTAGTACAACAAAAAGAGCCCACCAAGGGACACAAACATGAGGCCAAAGTAGGCGCCCGCGGCGATGTGGATGAATGTGCGGTAGTTTTGGAACGAGCTAATGGTGTCGGGGGAGATCTTGAGGGTGCGGCGGGGAACAAACACCACCCGGCCGGGCTGTTGTGTGAGCACATGGGTACTCAAAGGCTGCCGCCGCGCAAATGCTCGAAGCAGGCTAAGCATTGGTGGTAGAGGTGTAGTGGTAGATAGCAATGGGTGTGGGCTGCACTCATTTTTTTCTCGAAAGTTTCTGTTCCATTCCGCTCCATGTCCTGGTCTCCGCTTGACAAGAGACAGTCATATTCATCCACCATGGCCGCCACCAAGATACTGGAAAGTGGTACCGGCAGGCACCGGCTTACGTTCTTCCAGTGGCTCATTACCAACTGGTTGGTGACCGATCCCGACGCTCTTCTCCTCGACTCGATGCTGTCCAAGCACGCGAAGCGCCACTACTTTAAAAACTACCAGCTCCGCCAGCACAACCAAAAGACGATTTTCTTCCTCGGTGGCCGGCTCCGCAGCGCCAAGGCTAAGCCCATCAGTATCCTTACCGGTGTTGCCATCATTCTACCGGGTGTATTGTTCCTTGTGTTTGAGAGCAGCTGGCTCTGGCACCACACCTCGCCCGCCGTCGTCATCATATTTGTGTACGTATGGCTACTAGCGTTACTCAATTACGTCAAGGCGAGCACGGCCGACCCTGGAGTGGTGCCGCGGAATATCCACATTCCCACCTCGATAAACTGGGAGAAGGAAACCAGCAACACCA
Organism: Zhuliangozyma boniae; assembly: GCA_002094185.1. Lineage (NCBI taxonomy): Eukaryota > Fungi > Ascomycota > Pichiomycetes > Serinales > Debaryomycetaceae > Zhuliangozyma > Zhuliangozyma boniae. The sequence continues at coordinate 128,099 of MXQC01000021.1, forward strand.
GTAACACCGCTACAACTGCCAATGTCGCTGATACTGCCACTGCCACTACCGCTGCTGCTGCTCCTGCTGTTGTTCATCCACCCGATGAGTACTTCAACACCATCAGCTTGCCACCCGGGGTTCATGTCAAGTACTGTGCCACGTGCCACGTGTGGCGGCCTCCGCGTACCAGCCACTGCGGAGTGTGCGGATACTGCGTCTTGGGCCATGACCACCACTGCGTGTACTTGAATGCCTGCATCGGCGAGCGCAACTACAAATACTTTTTGTGGTTCTTGCTCTGGGCCGTGGCGGCGTGTGTATTCTTGCTTGTAGTGTCTGTGGTGCAGTTGCGGGTGGTGGGCAACACCATGTCGTGGCTGCGCGCCATCCGCAAGCACTCCATGAGCTTGTTCTTGTTGGTCTACGCCACCATCGCCATGATGTACCCCTTGTTGTTGCTAGTATTTCACGTGTACCTTACCGCCCAAAACATCACCACGCGCGACTACCTCAACTACGTGTTCAAGAAGCGCAACAGCGACTTTGTCAACCCGTACGACACGGGGTCGTTGTGGACAAATCTCTACCTCAACTGGCTCGGGAAAAGCGGCGGTATAGGCTTTACGTTTCCCCGCAATAAGCACGTTCCGGGGGACATTCTCCACGAAAACGTCGCCCTGTTGCAGTCGTTTAGGAGATAACAGCGATGTGTATGTTGCAGTGTGTTTCATCACGTGACTGGTGACATATTTCTCACTTTTGTGTCTGTCACTTGTTGTTATTGTTTGTTCGCGCAGAGAACAACGACAAAAGCAATAAGGCAAGGAGAAAAAGAAACTGGCATATATGTAACTCCGCCTCTGTATCGAATCACCAAGAATCCACCCACTGCAAGCATCACAAGCTTTGAATACACACATGAACAAGAGTATATGACGGCCCACATACTATAATACAAAGAAAAACAGCACTACATAACCTGCATCTTCCTCTCAGCATCCCCTCCCAGATATGTCGCACGCACCACGACGATCGGTGGGGCACGAGGGCGAGCAGCAGCCACAGCAACGACAACCGTCGCAATTACAGCTACCGCCGCATGGACTGCTGCGCTTTCTGCCATCTGCATCACCGTCATTATCCCCAAACCAGTCGGTGTCCCCAAACGAATCAGTTTCTTCAAATGAGTCTGCATCTCCAAATGAGTCTGCATCTCCCTCGTCCTCTGCATCCATCACACCGTCGCCGCTTCTATCGCCGCACGCGGTCCCGCAGCGCTTGGTCAGTGGCCGGCAGAGTGTTTCCTCGGTCCGGCTGATTGATTCGGCTGTATCCGCCACCACCTCTTCTCCCATCATCCACTTGAACCGGGCCACCACAACGTATACAGCCATCCAGGCACGGCCCACCTCCAAGATCCTCAGCTGGCCGCAGCGCCTTTTCCGCTGGATCTATTCAATCTCGCTTTTTGTGGTGGTGATCCTCATGTTTGCCTTTGTTGCCGTGACGCCGCTCGACGTGATTGTGCAGACGTTGGGCACCAACTTTGCCACCGCAGTCAAGACGTTTATCGTGATTATTGTGTGTGTGGTATTTATCGTGGCGTCGATCCTCATCTACTTTGTGCGCATCTACCGGTTTCGCGTGGCCATGAACGATATCCCCACGCGCAGCTTGTACGTGCCCTTCCAGGGTGACTTCCCCGACAGCGTGTATAAGAACATTGACAAGAAGTTGGAGTACTGCCACGATGTGAGCAGCCAGGCGGGCCCGTTGCATAATGATAGCAAAGTGATCAACCATCCGGGGATGGCACCGCCTGAGTACATTCAGAAACGCAACGGGTTTGGCAATCCTGGCACGTTGCTCCCGCCCAACTCACAATATGAGGATGTGATTCTCAGTGTTGCCGACAAGTTCCAGGTTGGGAAAAATATTTTTACCGACGACGCCTTGCCCGTGGATATGAGCGTGGTCGATATTATTACCCACATTGCCTCGGTGATAGACACCAACGAGGTGCACCGACCCGACATTGTCAAGTTGACGCAAGTATATGAACGGTGTCGGTTTGGGCCCGATCTCATTTCCGAGAGAGACTTGTTTGATTTCATGCTTGAGTTTGACAAGCTCGGACAGATGTGCCACAACGACTACCAGAAGAAGTTGCCGCGGCGCAACTCTCACAGCTTCATGTCGACGGGGGAGCGCATTGTATCGAATGCCGACTTGCAGTACTATAGTGTGGCGTTGTTTGACTCGAGCGATAACCGGTCGCATAATGCCACGTACGATGATTTCTATGGCGATGAAGACGAGAGCGAAGAAGAGCACGAGTGGAGGGGTGGTGCAGGGAGCGAGGATCATGTATTCCGCCATGAGCAGGCGTCTGACCGCTACTTTAGCCGATTGTCCACTTCCTCCGACTACCTCGACCCTATGCAGATGTACGACAAGGAAGGCAATGGCGGTAGTACCAAGATTCGTCGCCAGCCCAGTTTCAGTTCGTCACGGAGTGTGGTGCGCAATAAGTTGGCTCTTGGAAGCCGACACACGTTGCTGAGCTTAAAGTACGATAGCAACTCGGTGCACCGGAGCATGATCAGCGGGTACGTCACCGATTCTGAGCACGAAGAGGAGGAGGAGAAGGAGGATTATGGCGGTGGGTGTGTTCCCGATGAGTATGGAGAGTACGAGAATGACGATGATATCGACGACGAGGGACTGGACTCCGGCTCGCTGGTCAACTATTACCAGTTTCGAAAACGGCGGTGAAAGCGCCATACATGCATTTCCTTTTTCCTTTTTGAGTCATTCTTTTCACGCGGGGGAACTCCTACATATGAGACCCTCATGTCGTCTAATATTAGCACAGTTTTAAAAAACTCCCTAGTTTTGACGTGGCTTGGTGATGCCGTCATGGATAAAGTAGTAGACAACTGTGCCATCGTCGTTGACAATGGCCACGGTGATTCGCCTTGGCCGGTCCCCGTTGTTTAAACTGGCAATTTCCGTGAACCAAAAGTTAATGTCGGTTACGGAGACCTGGGACTGGGTGTACCGCTGCGGCACAATCCACTCACGCTGGTGGGCGGTGTCGGTGGCGACGAGTTTCTGCGGCGGAAGTCCCAGTATATATGTATTACTGATATACACGTCAGTCCATAGGTTATAGTGGACAAGATTTAGCTCCACCTGGTTGATTAGTGGCAGTGCCATTGGTGGTGGTCGTTGTGGTGGTCGTTGTAGTGGTTGCTGTGGTAGCGATGAGGTGCTGGCTTTGATGGTGTTTTTCTTCTGTGTCGAAAAGGTCGTGTGGTGACGAAATGCCGTCTGAAGGAGCAGAATGTATGGGAGAAGACGAAGCCGGACCCTGGGCCCAGCCCAACAGAACAAGAGCTAGTGGTGGTCGCCCTGGGCAGAATCATGGGAGGCCCAGAGTTGTCAAAAGAACACCCGTTTTTGGCCGTGCATTTTCCTTTTCCGACGGGCGGAGCGTAGCAGTCCTGTTTAGCAAAAGCAGATACCATCCTGCTACACCAGGTCTAACGTCATCACATCTCGTTGCACTGTGTTATCCTCCGTGTTTCAGGAGAAAAATTCAAGGCGCTGGCATTGACAGGAGATGATACACAATGCAGTTAAAGATGTAAAGGGCGGTCCCGGAAAAAAAGGACAACACACAAAGCATGGTGACAAGAGATTTGCACCGGAAAAGAATTGGCCAAGATAGCGACACGGCCGCCGGGAGGGTATATCCAAGTGTATATTTTGAGGTTCAAGGTAGAGCTCCGGCTCCATGGCTCCCTCTATTCGGCTATTTGTCATTACGCCGTGTAGTGCATGCCTGCAGGTAATTTATTACAAACAGGGAATATTTCCACAGCCAGACAAACCAAGCCTGGTGAAAAACTTTTCTGCTTGTGCCGTACGGACAAAAGAGAGGGATCAATAGGGTTTACAGGTTTGAAAATGTGCCACAATGGAAATGGGCATCCCGCCTCCTACTCAGAGACGGAGAGACAGCCACTCTTGCTCCTATTGGCCAACGCCTGGTGCGAGTGGGTGAAGCAGCAGCAGCGTCACGCACTACTTAGTTTCATTGCGAGGACAACAGACACAGGATACTTATTGTCTCTCCCCTAGACGACGGGGATTACAATTGCGCGTCTTTCAATTCCTCCCCAAATAACGTTGCCAGACACAAACCTTATACCCGTCCAATCGTACGAGAAACTTATGTGCCCTGCTCTGGCTGCATGTAGAAAGTGAGATTGGACCAAAGACAAACAGCAGATAAGGGGGCAACTGCGACCCCCGACATTTCCCAATTTCCAAACTTTCTCCTCCTTTCCTATCGTTCACAGGATCGATGTGGGCAAAGAGATGATGAAACAAGACGACGAGTTCTGTTTTTTCGTGTCTGTTTTTGTGGTCGGCATGCACCTTTATTTCAGGGCGCACAAAGACTTCACAGGTTAATATTTTGCTAGCTGCTGTCCGTCTGCCTGTCTTTGATTTTGTGTCTTGGTATGCATCCTGCGGACGAGTGTGTACTTATTGTAAAGAGTGGCATGAGAAAGCGGGTGGTAACAATAGAGGCGAGGAGCAGGAGCTACAGAAATGTCTTTTGACCATTGTTTGGTTTGTCAGGGCCAATAAGGTAAAAAGTTTTTTCCAACAGCGCCCCTTTCTTGTTGCAGTTTAAGGCCAGGTAGGGCGAGGAAGCAACAGAGGAAACAGCAGAATCAGAGGGGGCGGGGGAAGTGCAAGAACAAGTAGTTGCTCGCCACAAAAAGCTTATGGGTATATATGTCTCACAAGACTGCACAAATCCAGCACCATTTCTCTTAATGCCCAGACGGGTACGGGAGAACAACTCTATCACACTGATACTTGGCAACGTACTACCTTCCCACTATCCTCCCCAAAAAACTAGATCAACAGGGTACTTTCCCAGCAGAGCTTCTTAGGAAAAATGGACCCATTTTTATCGCAGACATATCAGGCCACTATGACCACCTCTGCGAAAAGGTTGCGTGCACCGCCTGCACCTCACAGCTCGATCTTTACTGATTATCACCTTGTTTCTGGGGGCCCACCCGCAGGCGCGGGAACGAGAGTAGGCCCACCTGCCGGCAGATTCAATGATGAAGAAAGTGTTTCTTCCCTCACTTCTTCCTCCCACGGCACCTTGTCCACCACTCTTGCAGACTTATCCATCAGCGGCGACCACCTCCCCAAGAGTAGCAGCTACAACAAAGACTTCGCTGCCGAAGTACACACCAATATACATACCAACTACCGCTTGATCAAGATGGATACACACTTCTCGGTGGAATCGTACTATATGGAAATACCATACCAATATAGGGTACAGCTCAACCTTTCGAGCCGTGAGATCGACTTGGTGCGATACACATGGAACAAGATGCTCCTTGAGGAAGATACGGAGGCCACGGCGGGGATGCCCGGCTCGTTTTCCAGGAGAGTGAGTGCCAGTAGCAGCATCAGTGGCAACAACAGCTATATGGTGACAGCGGTGCGATCCACGACAGCCGTCATGGCGTCGAGTTTATTCTGTCGCCAGTTCTACTCCAACTTGCTCACCCAGCATCCGGACCTCGAGGCCCTATTCCCCTCGATCCGGCACCAGGCCGTGAGTTTTGCCGGGGTGTTGAACCTCGTGGTAGCACAGTTGGATGACCTTAGCACTATCGACAACTACCTCGAGAAGTTGGGCAAGAAGCACACGCGGATCTTGGGTATTGAACCCCCACACTACGAGATGCTCGGCGAGGCATTTATCCAAACGTTCCAGGAACGGTTTGGCAGCCGATTCACCCAGGAGTTGGAAGTGTTGTGGATCAAGTTGTTCTTGTACATTGCCAACAGCCTCATTCAGTTCGGTACGGACCCCATGATGAGGTTGCACCGCACCGATTCGCATCTCCAGCAGCAGGCCGGGGAGCACAGCAGTGATAGTACGGTAAGCAGCACCTTGGTGGGCGGCGACGATATGTCCAGCATCAACGACGAGAGGCGAAGCATGCACACCTCAAACACAGCCATCAGTTTCCAGGCCCATCACGGCAGTATAAACACCACCAAGCCATTGCCCATGCTGCCCAACTTGTCCGGCCTACCCAGCTTGCCGTCGCTGATGCTGAACCAGCCGGCGGCAGGACCAATCTCGGTTCCGGATGCCGTGTCCGCGCCAGGGCTGTCAAAGAAGAGATTCAGCAAGATTAGGAAAAAGGGCAAGGACTGTGTTATTATGTAGATGTATACAGAACTGCGCATGTGTTTAATAAGCCCTTTTGAGAAGCCTCCCACTCTGGGGATCGAAAGGAGAAGCAAACAGAGAGAGAAAGAAAAGGACGCGTCTGCATGCAGGACGCGATTCAAAACAAGACTTTTTTTGCTTACCTTTTTGTTCTTTCTTCTCTTGTCGTCTTTTTCTTTGGTGAGAAAGTGTGTGACTTTTTGTTTAAATCGAAAGGGAGGTTGGCGCTGGTGGAAAGGTGGGCGGTTTGGCGTTGACTCTCTAGATACACGCCGTTTCATCTTTGTTTGTAGTTATTTTAGTGCTGCTGTCTTCTCCGCATGACCACGTCGTCACATGGTTACCCTCTACCACTGACATCGCGTCGTGTCTCTCTCGTTCCCTTCTCTTCCTTCCACGCAGATCTGTTTTTTCACTTTCCCACATGGTGAAACACTTTTGGTGGAAGAGAGATTTTGTCGCCAAATTTTTTTCTCTTTTTTAGTTACACCTTCCTATTCGGGTTTTATTACCACCAGCTTCCCACCCTCCCTAAGAAGAAGACGCCAACAGAGGCACAGAATAAATCTGGCAGTAGCATCTCCACAACCAGCTTCACACCCCCCCCCCCCCCCCCCCCCCCCCCCCCCCCCTCCCTCCCCC